>CANSNZ010001408.1:0-207450 GCA_947646795.1 Beta lomatogona | reverse complement strand
GGCCACCCATAAAAACCCAAAGCAGCCCACCTCCTCACTCAAGCTCCTCCTCACAACCACATCGATTAAGGTGAACGTGACATAGAACTCATAACAACGCTTCTATATCTTTTTCCCACGCCAAAACCAAACCACCTAAACGACTCAACAATCAACCGACACACCATAAAAATCACCCTATCTACTACGAGGAAAACACCATACCAAGCATTATGCCAGCTTTCGTTTCTAAGAGGAATACAAGAGACGGCCTCTTCGAGTAAACTCGCTAAGCTCCGGGAACCCAGAGTGGTTGCCACCAACCCCCTACAATTGAGGCTCCAAAGACTCATCAGCCGGCGTGGAGCCGGACATCCCCGCTCCTCGCACATTCTGCCATTCGGTAAGAAATATTATCAAGAGCCATCCTTTTAGTATCGGTTCAACCTGCACCCTAGTACCCTTTTGTCACGTATATCTCTTTCCTATTGACCCCAACTACATCAAAAAATATTCCATAACCTCTTATGCTCCCCTTGACGACTTACGCCAATTCCTACCCCACTTCCACTCGACCCGCTGGCATTATCAAGGCATCTCAAGATCAAAGTGGTTTCGCAACATCACTCTTATCGCGCAACACCCTCACCATTCTCTATCTCGACACCTCCTTCTATGTTAAGCAAAAAGATCCTCGAGTCACCCGCAATTTCATCATTCCACTCCGAAATCGCCCATCCTCCCATACTAAAACACCCGGCTTCAATACCGAAAACGTCTCTTTCACTTCGTTCGATAGAGTGGGTTACAAATCCTCGTAGCAACAGGATGTGGTTCAACCTCTTGCAACATACGGCTATCTTTACTACTCACAAGCGAGGAAAAATAAAGGGAGCAATTACATGTCAGGGCGACGTAATGGTATCAACTGTACAGCTCAGGTCGATGGACACACTGCGACTTTCCCTGAAACTCCACACACGGGTTGACTCTATCGTTTCTTACTAAGAGTGATATCATGCCTATGTTAAGTCGCTCAACATCACTCCCAGACCGACCTCAAAGGAGAGTTTCTTCCTCACAATTAAGGAAAGCCTCTCGTTTCCTCTAGCATCTTCAATCCTTCTCCAACCAAAGTAGGCCCTCAACCACGATCCCCACGTTCCTTCCTCATCATCAGTCTCCTCGTATGCTCTTCAAATGTTTCTATAGCTATACGTGGCCCAAGAGTCCACACTCATAACCAAAAGTAGGAGTCTCTCATATTTAATTTCAACCAACGCCTATCTTCCCACCCGAGTTTTAATTTTCTTCGGACACGTCGACAAGTGGTTGTTGAGACATCAAGATTAACTTCGACTCGAGCGGATTTATCCCACGCAATCGCATCGGATTCCACTTCCATAACTTCCCAAATACAATGAGCAATTACGCGACAAACGACCCGATCGATCGTCCATGCTAAAGTGGGCAGGCCAAGACGGCCGGGCCTCGTGTCGCGGTGGCTGCCCGGACGGTGGAAATACGCCCTCTAATTCCTCCAAAGATCACGAAATTAAAGTTATCAAAAGTCGAAGGCCTCCTCGCCACCACCTTATCTTTATCCTTCTCTGTTGAGAATTGTACCATTAAAAGAGACTATTTTCGGGCTAGGCGAAATTGCTCCCTTAGAGATTAATGGCCCGATTTATCTCAAAGTTCGGCTTTCACGGCCGAAATTATACGCCCCTAATTGATAGAACTTTCCCTATCAACGATAAATTAATCGAGGAACAGAGTACAATTTCCTCGATGCCATCTAACTCCGTAAAACCGAGTCTTCTCTCGCTGCAACCTATAACTTCGTGAACCCTATCACGAGATCGGTTTCTACCATGGATAATGATGATAATGATCACACAGATCCTCAATGGGGATTATCAAAGAGCTAAAATCGAGACAAAGGCTGGAAATCCTAAAGACCGAGACTCAAACCCTGGAGAGAGAATTAGAGATAGACTTCTTATAACTCAAAATCAATTACTCAACTTTTTTTTTAATGTATACCGTATACAACTAATCATCAAGTACTCCCTCCGTTTCTTATTGGATTTTCCATTTCTAACGGTATAATTTATAGATAAAGAAATTCCTCAAAAAAAAAATTCCAATATATACGAAAAATAGTAGTTACTAGGGCCTTATTCGATTCGGCCCTATAGCGTATATTAAGAAAATCAAACTTTTATAATTTATACTATTATGTAATTAAAGATAGTTAAAGATATAAAACATATATCGGTAAACGTACATTAAATCGGATCGAATAAAGACGGAGGGAATACTCAACAAATGCTTTGAAATACGCCTATGTAAAACTCTTAGTTTTGTGTAACGGGTATTCTATTTTTGGTTACTAGTTGAGTCATAACATCATACATGCTAATTTTTTATTTTGTATATTACTCGTGGTTCCAAGAAAGAGCTCTCTCAATTTTTCTAGTAAACAACATTTTTTTCACATAAGATAAGAAAAAATATTAAGAGACCCTCCGCCGAGGAAAACCCCAAAAATACATTTTCTATTAAATAACATAGTCTCCACAATCTTCTTACTTTTCCTACCAATTTCCATATACTAAAAATATTCTCTCCTCCGTCTTCAAATTACCGCTACACTTTCCATATGTATTTATTACTTAACTTCTTTGACAAACTTCTTTCTCTCTCCTCTCACAGTACTTCTTTTTCTTTTTACTCTCTTCTCAAAAAAAATCGCAGCCACCGGGTAGGTTAATCTATACCATTAGACACAATTACTTATCAATCAGTCAAGAATTTGATGCGACTAAAGCAATAGTCATATCAAACCTGGTATATCACGGGTCAGTTTGTGATATACAAATATTACTTATAGCGAAGTTTTTACAACAGCTGGCTGCCGGCCTATTAGCTCAGCTGGTTAGAGCGTCGTGCTAATAACGGAAGGTTGGCAAGGGTTTCATTGATGGTAGTTCACACTTTTCGTGAACAAAAATTAGTTTTGAAGCAATCACCTACTTTCTGCTCAACTCCATTTCCAAAATTCAACTTATACTTTCATCGACTTCAATTTTTCACCCCAAAAGTTTCAATCTTTGGAAGAAATTTTCAAACATTGGGCAAATTTGTTGCACAAAAGAATGAGTGTATTTGATCTTGAAAGTATTTTTGCCTTTTTGTGGTGTGCCTATCATAGCAACCCAATTAATATATTTATACATATGTTGTTTGTTTGGCTAATTTTCTACACTACTCTTTATGCTATTCTACTATGTAAACATGTTGTTTTTCCTCAATTTTGCTTCATTTTTCACCATAATATATGCTGTGTTTTATGTGGGTAGGGATAAAAAGCTGGCTCTTTGGCTGCTCTTCTGTGCTTCCTCTGTTGGGTTGGAGCTTCTGCTTGTGCTACCCATCTTGGCTATTCTTTGACTTGGGAAGGTAATTTTTCTATCTTTTGTAATTTTTTCTCAATTATCCTTTTAACTAATCTTAATTGAATTTTTGTGTGTTTTTTTTCATGAATTTTTGTTGGGTTGTGGGAAATTATTGCTTTTAAGTTGATTTTTTTTTTGCAAATTTGATTGATCGATTAATGCTTCTGTTAAGTGATGATCGTAAGGTTTGGTTTTGTTGACTGTTAATATTGTTTCTGGTGACAATTGATTGGCATTTGGTGGCAAAACCTAGAGTTGATGTTTTCTATGGTGAGTAGCTAAGCCTGAAATTGGATTAGGGATTTTTAGAAATGTTTAGGTTTTAAGGTCAATTGACAAAAATTACACTGGTTTTTAGTTTTTTCTCAAGTTTTTCAAGCTTCACGTTGGTCCATTTCATGTAAAATTACACTAATTGATTACGATTTTCTTACCCTTATGATCTGTTTATTCAATGAGCCATGAGTGTTGTGGGTATGTTACTTTAAACTAGTTTTGAAGCAATCTACACTCCTTTTATTATTAGTAGAACTTCACTTTCTGAATCGGAGCGAAAAATTAGATAGGGGTGTGCTGCCGTTATCTTCGGGGTGTCTTTTGTGCTTTCAGAGATACTAGATTGCAATATGGACGGGACAGGAGTAGTCTATTTCCATAATGTGCAGTATTTCTAGTGCATTGATTAGCAATAAATAGCAGCACAAACAAAATGTAGTGATAATATAGTGATGCTTTTGGGCATACTGAATTAAGTGACATTGCTTCGGCTGAGATGAGTTCCTAGAAGGACCTGATTGGGTTTATGAGCAATGTGGGTCTTCTTGTAGAAGGACCATGTAGGTAAATGTGAAACCCCATTTAACCTATAGTATTACTCATCTTTACTAGAATTGGAACTGGAGCATATGCCATCCCATTTCTTTTTACATGCAATGAATCCCCTTGGTGACGATCCAAATTTCCTCATCTCTATTTTAGCTCCTATCTATTACTACTACTATATTAATGAGCTCCTATTTTCTGAAATGTTAGTTTCGCATTACACGAGGGTAACCTCACTCGTCTTCTATCATAGAAGTATTATCTTTATACCCTGAATTTTTCAATATCTTTGTTTTAGTTCACTGGATATACCACAAGCAGTATCAAAAGGTTTTCTTTGCCGAGCCATCAAATATGTCCTCATTTCGTAGTTTTACTACCGCTGTAGTCGGGCCTCTTTGCAACTATCGAAGTTGTTCGTATAATCATTTACCAACCGCGTGCTCTACTCTTTCTCACTCGCTAGACAATAAGGACGTAGCATACTACTTTGTCTCCTTTCCTTAGTATTCTTTTCTTCATTTTCTCTTGTGGTTTCAACTTCCATTCTCGACTCTAGCAACCACCTTTAGTTTGGCTTCCTCCATCATTTTTTTGTGGTAACTGTTTCCTCGTTTCTAGGAATGTTTAAACTCGTTATTCATGGACAAAGCGTTATGTACTTTGCTCATTTTCTACGTAATATGCGAGAAAAACATATGGCTCCATAATTCGCTGCACCTTCAGGTAAGAAATGGAGTATGACTACACAATACATACCTCACGGGGATTCCGTTCGATGGTGTATTACATCGTGGGTTCTATACGAGTAATATGTTTTAATGGACATGTCATTCATTATATTAGATGCTAAAACATATTTTTTATCATAAAGTAAGTTCAAATTAAATTAGGTAAAAGACTTAGTTTTCACAAACGCAATATTTTGGAACGTAGGGCAAATGACTTTGTAGATTTAATCTTTCACCCTTCCTCGCTTTCCAATTCATGCTTCAAATTTGTGATCCAAACTATCGCCAGAACTAGCCGTCAACTTCTTTGTATCGCTTTCTTGGAATAAGGAACATCTCCAAAGCGTAACTTTTAGGAATCGCCTTTTTCTCGATTTGCCATATAATGGGCTATGATAGGCAACAAATACACCTCGTCCACCCATTTTAAGGACCTACTACAGACGTGGTAGAGGAGTACCGTAGCGCACGTGGCAAAAGAGGTCAAAGGAGTAATCTAGCCACCCGCAAATATCAAGGGGTGGGAATAATCAAGCGAGGTCGTGGGATATTCCTGGTCAGCCAAACATAGGGGCGAGGTGAGTGTGTCACTATGGCTAGTGAGAGAAAGTCAGTAGTGGCTATAAATAAGCAAAGAAAAAGGTTAAGGCATCCGCAAATCGAAAGTGATCAGTGTAAGGCAACTGGGAGAGATCCCGCCTCCGAAAGCCCTTACTTATCTCAGAACGCTTGCTTACCTTAATCAAATATCACCACCGAAAGTCAGTGACTGATATTACCTTGTTTTCTCAGGTCATTATTTCGGACCGTGGTGCGTTGAGTATCGTGCAACTGCGGTTCGTTACATCTCGTATCGAGCACTAATCCTATGGCTCCCGTCACCACAACCCCGAACGCTCAACGACTGGATAGGCTCGAAGAGAGGAGGTCCCTCAAAAAACTCCACGGCGGTGAAGATAAAGGCCAAAGGGAAAGCCGCAAACGAGAGACGCAAACCTCCATCACCAACCAAGTCGCTGCTACCTGGAACTATCCATTCGTAGATCAGAGGGCGATCAACGATCGCGAAACACAACAAGGAATGATCGAAAAGATTCGCCCGCATCAGCAAAAGTTCCAGGAAGAAATGAGATCGCCGCGAATAGCGAAGATCTTCCTCTCGAGGCCCAAGAGAGAGGACGATTCACAAGGAGAAGGATTTGTACAAAGATTTGTACCAGAGAGGATTTATGCCTCGGTGGTGGATTTATGTTTAACAATGGCGAAAGGAGGGAGACGAGGAACTCGCTTCTAGAGAACCCCACTGGGAGGAGTTGTTTATAATGAATCCAGGGAGTGGAGGCTCCTGAGGAGTCTAAGCCCAACTCCGAGAAACCACGACTGAACTGATCGGGGTTAGCAGAGGAAATAGGAGGAAATGTCGGGAGAGACGGCGTCTAGAAGTCATGGTGGAGGGGGAGGAGCTGTAATGGATACACTGGAACCAAGGGAGGAGGTTTTTTTCAATCAAGGCCGGGGGAGACTAGTGGTCACCACAGAGGAGGTCAAAGTGGTGCAGAGGAAACTGGGGAAATAAATTGAAATGGAATACAGACCACTGGGAGAGGGCTAGTTAGGAAATCATGGCGGAAATCTGGAGATACCGCAAGCTGATATGCCCTTATTCGATGGTCAAGAGCCTGATGATCGGGTGGTCGGCGGAGAGATATTTCAACTTTATTACCTCAAAGGTGTAGAGTAAGACGAGGCGACGGTGAGGTCCGGAGGCGATGCTCTCTCGTGGTACAACCGGGAACACCGTCTACGGCCTATACGCGTGGCCTGAGTTCGAAAAGCCGGTTTTACGCCACTCCGCGCCAAAGAAATGGGATCCCTATATGAACAAGTCGTCGGGCCATCAACAAGACACCGTGGTCAACTATCATCGGCAATTTATCAAGTTGGGCCGCTCCTGGATCGATTCCCAGAGAATTCTTATGCGCCTCAGTTCCTCCATGGCTAAAAGATGATATAAAAGCGAAGTAAGACAGATGTGGCCCAATCACTCTAGATCGTGCCATGGACCACGCAAAAGTGGCGGAAGAAAAGATCGAGGTGGCCAAAGGGTCCGTGAATTTATCTCACCCCAACAAAGCGGGGAGGTAATCGGGGGCCCAGATAAGTCTTTTATTCAAGGAGCTCCAACAAACCAATTTCCACAAGCCCAAAGTTCATTTAACAAAACCTGGACCAGCCTAAGGTGGTCGGGTTAACACATCGAGAGAAATTTCATTCAAAGCAAAAACCGGTGAGAGAAATTAGAAGACTCACAGCTAACGAGCTTCAAGAGAAGAAGGACAAAGGTTTGTGTTTCCGATGCGACCACAAATGGTCCATCTGGACATCGTTGCCGAAGAAGGAACTCGGCGTGTTCGTTGACATACGAGGAAGACGAAGAGGGAGGGAGACGACGGCGAAGGGAAGAAGTTGAGGGGGAACGGATTCCGAAGAAATGCCCCACCTGGGAGGTGTCCCCCGATCCGTGGTTGGTCTCACGAACCCGAAGACGATGAAACCGGCTAGGGAAGTTAACGGCTCTGATCGTTGTGATGATCGATCCCGAGCCACCCATAACTTCGTATCCCTCGAGGCGGGGGAAAAAATCGGGGCTAAAAGTGGAGAATACTAGAAGCTTCGAGGTCTCCTTGGGAAATGGAGATTCCATCCAAGGAATCGGAGAAAGGTAAGGGGGTGAAGTTAAAGTTAGGAGAAATTGGAGATTGAAGAGAATTTCTCGCCCCTGAAACCTGCACTCGGACATAATCTTAGGGGTGCAATGGTCCGGAGAAACTAAAGGGCCGTTACCAATTGGAAAGAGCAATACATGAAGTTTAATAAATGAGGGCAAGATGGTGATTTTACGGGCTTACCCTTCGCCAACTCGGTCTTGCATTTCCATTAAGGCCATGATTAAAACCCTTCTGAGGAAGGAGGAGGAATCCTTGTGGAGCTAGGCGCATGGAGAGTGGGTCGAAAGTCAAGTGACCAGGGGCAGAAGCAAGAGTGAAAATACCACCCTTCCTAGAGGAGGTCATGCAACAGGTTCCGGGGGGTCTTTGGATCACCAGTGGACTTCCCCGCTAGGGACATGAACACCAGATAGTCTTGAAGCAAGGAAGCAATCCGGGTAGGGTACGCCCTTATAGATATCCGCAATACCTGAGAAGGACGAAATAGAGCGTTTGATACGAGAAATGTTGGAGGCAGGAATCATCGTGCCATCCACAAGCCCATTTTCTAGCCCGGTGTTGCTTGTTCGGAAGAAAGATGGGTCGTGGCGATTTTGCATTGACTACGGCACTCAACAAGGAAACAGGTTCCCGATAAGTACCCGATTCCCGTGATCGATGAATTACTCGATGAGCTTCATGGGTCCAAGGTATTCACTAAATTGGACCTCAAATCGAGATATCACCAAATTTTGCTCAAACCCGATGATGCGCACAAGACCGCATTCCGTACCCACGAAGGTCATTACGAATTTCTAGTAATGCCGTTCGGGTCGACAAATGCACCTAGCAACCTTTCAATCTCTCATGAATGAGGTAATCTCCAGACCTTTCCTTCGTAAATTCGTACTTGTATTTTTTGATGACATCCTTATATATAGTGCCGATGAAAAGGAGCATAGAAAGTCATTTAGCCATGGTGCTGCAAATTCTGGAAGAGAACCAGCTGTTTGTGAACTTAAAAAATGTGAGATTGGTTGGCCGAAGTTGCTTATTTGGGCCATAAGGTGTCGGGAGAGGGGGTGGCTGCCGAATGGGAGAAAATTAGGGCCATGGTAGAGTGGGCACCCCTCAAAATCTGAGAGAACTCCGTGGGTTTCTAGGACCTACGGGCTATTATAGGAAGTTCGTGGCGAACTATGCTCAGATCGCACAACCTCTAACATCTCAGTTGAAGAGGGATTGCTTCGGGTGGACAGAGGGAAGCAAAACAAGGCATTTCAGACACTCAAGGAGGCTATGACTTGCACCCCAGTATGGCTTTGCCCAATTTTAGCATCCCATTTATATTGGAAACTGATGCATCAGGGTACGGTGTGGGGGCTGGCTTGATGCAAGAACAACACCCCATTGCCTTCTATAGTAAATTGTTGGGTCCCCGCTCACAAGCCAAGTCGGTACGAGAAGGAATTAATGGCGATTTGCTTGGCCATTCAGAAGTGGAGACATTACCTATTGGGGAGACACTTCATAGTGCGCACTGACCAACAGAGCCTGAGGTTTATAATGCAACAAAGGGAGGTGGGATCTCAGTACCAACGTTGGGTAAGTAAGTTAATGGGGCTGGACTTCGAGATCCAATACAAACCAGGGGCTTCGAATAAAGTGGCTGATGCGTTGTCACGCAAGGATCACGGGGAAGCAGAACTAGGGGCTGCTGTGTGCACCCAAGGGGTGGATTGGGCAGAATTACAAAAAGAAATTGAGCAGGACACTACGCTCAGGTAATTAGTGGCAGACCTGCAGCAAGACCCTAATTCACATGCTTATTACTCCTTGGTGGATGACAGATTGTTGTACAAAGGAAGAGTAGTGATCCCAAGGTCATCCGCGTTCATTTCACAGCTGCTGGCAGAGTTTCCTGACTCTCCCGTCGGAGGACACTCAGGGGATCTTAAAACTTACCTCAGGTTAGCCTCAAACTGGTATTGGGTGGGTATGAGAGGGGATGTCTCGGCATACGTAATGAAATGCAGCGTGTGTCAGCAGTTCAAGGCCACGAACCTCAGCCCCGCTGGTCTCTTACAGCCTTTACCCTTGCCTAAAATGGTGTGGGATGAAATCACCATGGATTTCATTGAAGGGCTTCCACGATCGAAAGGGTGTGACACGGTGTTAGTCGTGGTGGATCGATTAACAAAATACGCCCACTTCCTTCCGCTCAAGCATCCATTCACTGCATATACCGTGGCCAGCTTGTTTGTCAAAGAAGTAGTAAGGTTACATGGGTTTCCTTCATCAATTGTATCGGATAGAGATCGAATCTTCATGAGCCTCTTTTGGAGAGAACTATTCCGCCTTCAAGGGACTCAATTGAAACGAAGTACTGCTTACCATCCACAAACGGATGGTCAGTCAGAGGTGGTTAACAAATGTTTAGAAACTTATCTACGTTGCTTCACTTCGGGTCAGCCAAGGAACTGGGGGGCATGGTTGCATTGGGCGGAATTTTGGTATAACTCATCCCCACATCTCTCTACCAAACTTACCCCATTAAAGGCCTTGTATGGGAGGGACCCTCCCTCAACTGTTCCGCCTTGGAAAGGGGCATACTGCAGTGGATAGCTTGGAGAATATGTTGCTAGAAAGGGAGGCCATTTTGGATGACCTCCGTCTCAACCTCATCAAGGCACAACAACGCATGTCGAAGTATGCCAATCAGCATAGGAGAGAGCAAGCCTTTGAAGTGGGGGGATCGAGTGTACCTGAAGTTGCAGCCGTATCACCAGCAAACCCTTAGCCAGGCGCCCCCTTTGAGAAGTTGGCTGCTCGCTTCTATGGGCCCTTCGTCATTGTGCAGCGCATTGGAGCGGTAGCATATAAGTTGGAGTTACCAGCCCACAGCAAGATCCACCCAGTCTTTCACGTGTCTCAATTAAAGAAAGCTGTAGGAGAGGGCAGGGCAGTAGCTGAGATTCCTAGTACCATATCATCAGAACTGGAATGGGTTGCAGAACCTGAGGCGATCCTAGACGTACGCACAGTGGGATCCCCATCAGCACCACAAACTGAGGTACTCATCAAGTGGCAGCACTCTTCAGCCTTTGAAGCAACATGGGAAGAGTTCCATTCAATCCAATTGCGTTTTCCTGAGTTCCACCTTGAGGACAAGGTGAGTGTTTGGGCCCGGGGGTAATGCAACAAATACACCTCGTCCACCCATTTTGAGGACCTACTACAGACGTGGCAGGAGGAGTACTGTAGCAGACGTGGCAAGAGGTCAAAGGAGCAACGGTCACCTGCAAATATCAGAAGGGGCAGGGAATAATCAAGGAGGTCAGGGGGATATTCTGCAGTCACAGAATTAGGTGAGCTGGCTGGTGAGGTGTCACTAAGGGTAGTGAGAGAAAGCTGTAGTTATTATAAATAAGAAGAGGTAAGAAGGGTTAAGGCATCCAGAAATTGAGTGATTGTGTAGTGCAACTTAGGAGAGATCTGGGCCTCTCGAAAGCCCTTACTTATCTTGTAACGTTTGTTTACCTTAATCAAATATCACCAGCTGAGTTGTGACGGATATTACCTTGTTTTCTGTGTCATTATTTTGTACTGTGGTGTGTTGAGTATTGCAGAATCTGGTTCGTTACATGATGTCTGCTAGTTAGAGTCTTAGAGCGGACTAAGTTGCATGCCAAGAGTGTGGAGATTTTGGGGGAGTTTGAAGTAAATAGGGGAACTTGATGCATGATATGAAAAGGTGTAGGAGTATCGAGAATACTGACACACACTAGCTATCGTAAATTCGTAATCAAAACCACTATCTTCCTCATTATCAAGGTACTAGCAGTTGTGGCTTTTGCATGATTATTGACCCTTGTCTATTTACTCATGAGAAGGATGAAAGTAATAAAACAAGTAGAAAAATATTTTAACATGGAAACAACACAGTCTGCAAAAGAAGATTGGATAGATGAGGTTTTCAATCTTTCTGAATTTGAACAGGATTGTACCTAAATTTTTGCATCATTGGTTTTCTATAGATAGACAAGATAGTACAGCTTTTTTTTATTTTCAATCTCACCAGAGTAATACATGTTATCGATAATGAGCAAAAGGATCAATTTGCTTTCTCCTTCAAGATGTGCTCTGTGAAGAATACAAATTTTGTAGTTCCTCTTACTTTTGGCTCGATCCTGGACTAATCTTCTTAGTAATCCTCGATGCCACCTATCTGAAATCACATTCTCTTTGATGTTTTTTTCAGTCAAAGTTCCTTTGACTATTACTTTTACACGTTGCTATCAAGTGCATAATGGCATTGTCAATTGTTACTGCTGCTAGTGCAAACAGTGATGTGCTCTGAGTCTCGAGTGAAATGAACTTTCCTGTGCTTATGAGCTAATCAGTTTGCTGTGGTTTTGCCGGAGGTTTCATTTTGTGTTTCTGCTTGGTTAAGCTTACTTCTTGATTATGGTGCTTCAAAGACCAAAATTTTCTTATCTTGTCGTTCAAGATTTTGATGTTATAGAGCTCTGTACATTTTCCAGGTTTTTTTTGTTATTTAGCACTCACCACTAATATGGTCTGGTAGACTGGGCATACATGAAAATGTTGCTTTCAATATGTTCTGATAAGTACCTCTTTTAGCTGCAATGTCCAACCATTTTTAGGCCTTTTATGAGCATTGTTCTTCAGTTTCCTAGGTGCAAGGGGCTCCAAGGAATAGGAAAAGTCAGATATAAATACTGCTCCTCCAATCACTAGAAGCTGCTTGCTTTAGTATTTAGTAGACTTGTTTCCTTACACTAAAGGTTAATATTTCTTCATTGCAAAATAATCGATAACGTTCAACATTTTGTGGTCAAACTTGAGGTAGCTTTGACCATAGATTAATTCATTATATTGTACTTCCTTTGTTCTAAAATAAGTGCAACATGGGGGGAAGCACAAGAACCAAGGAGGAGGAGAAAGAGGGACCCATGTGATGAAGACAGAGATAAAAAGAATTGAATGCCAAATAAAGTAATGTTGCATTTATTTTGGAACTTCTAAAAATAGTAAGTGTTGAACTTATTTTCGAACAAAGGAAGTATTACTATAGTAAAATTCCCATATAGAACACTTCTCTCAAAGTCTCAATATAACCCTTATGTCTCGAAGCTTTCCAATCATAATACCCTTAATTGTAATATTTAGTGTGAGAGTATTGCTTATAAAATATGACATAATTCACGGACTTATTCTATTTGTCTCATCTCTTACTTGTGTTCCTCCCCGAGCCCAAGAAAGTTTGGTTGCGTTGTCATATCTCACTCAAGTCTTTATCTAAGTTAGTGATATAGGCCTCTAAATTTCATGTTTTGATCAACAACTCTAATTTCTCTCTTAAAGCACCAATCTTTTGAGATTAACTACTCTAATTTCTTGTAATAGGTTTTTTTAATATTTATCCGGGACACCCGGAGATATTGGTCAAAAGTTTATGTAGAAGTGTCGGAGAAAAGGGACAAGCCTAGTAATTTGATCTCGCATTCCATGAAACGCAATATTTGATAGGTAGTTCCATACTTCCAGCACTAGTGATGCCAATACATGCTTGTTTGCAAGGTCTTTATAGTTAGAAAGTGGAACATACAAAGGTTTGCAACAAATGAGCATTGGGGGACTGATTTCACATCACTTTATTCAAATGCTATTAGATTACGGTCATTAAAAAAGGAATATTTTACATGGTAATCTTGTGTTTTAGCACTATGGATTGGTGGTTTTGGGTGCAAATGGGGGAGTGGAGAGAAGGGTGGGCTGGTCACTGGAGTGGGATCTATGACTATGATTGACTGGTTGTTTCTATGGGGTTTGTGGTGGCTGGTTGGGATGATGGGTCACATGGTGGTCTGGGAGAGTGTGGGTTGGTGGCTAGTGTGGTGCTTGGCAATGGGGTGGATTGGGTTGGGAGGGGGGAGGGAGGGAAAGAAGAATGGTAAAGGATTTTTTTTAAAGGCTCTCTTTTCACTTTTTTAAAGGAAAAATCTTGTTTAGACGTTTTGGTCATGAAGATCACGGAAGCAATTGAAAAACTATTTAAGGTTATTCTATGTATATTGTTTTTTTTCTCTCTACGTAAAAGAAAGTGCTAAAACACGTGAAGGTAATATCCCCAAAGCCGTGAAATCGTGATTTGAAACTTAATCTTCACATATCTATGTTACCTATTTACGAAGATGTGAATACAAGTATATAACCAAGTGTCTAACATGGTAGGGCCAAAATTTTCTCCACAAGTTTCGAGCAAACTTCTTGAAAGGTTAAATGAAGCACCAAGCTTAAATATTACTCCCTCCGTCTCTCAAAGGATTTCCCATTTCTCCTTATCATGTTTGACAATGCATGTTTTGTAACATTCGTATCTTTAATTACATATTAATAAAAATTATAAAAGTTTGATTTTCATAATGTAGTCATTGAGACGAATCAAACAAGATCCCACATGACTGTTTTTTTTCCTTATGTTGGAATTGTTTTTTATGAATAGTGCCAAGATTAGAACTTGGAAAAATCTTTGCGAGGACGGAGGGAGTATAATTTCAAGAGGTCAAACTTAGAGAGTTATGCCAACCAAAGTCAAATATAGCCTATTAGTTTGTTTTTGTGGTAGCATGTGATTTGCTTTATTCTAATCAAACATGAAAAGTTCTGCAATGATTACTTGTCCAGCTTTTGGAAAATTGATACTGCACATAATTTTCTATTTCAAGATATTTTTGATCGAATGAGAATTATGTAATGAGCAGCTACTTCATCCAATAAGATCTTAGGTTATATCCTGAAGGTGTAACTTGTTTAAGCGTTGTGTTCTCGGACTCCCAGTATTTCTACTTCTCTATGTTTGCAAAAGGCCAAGGAGAGGCTTATGCAAGAAGTTTGTTATTTGTTGTGTCTTCTGATTCATTCCCCAACTCTATTCTAAATTTGTTGCCTGTGTTATTGCTTTGTGTCCAATGTGGTATGTTTTCTTCCCAGGTGAGAGGGAGGTTGGGTTTATTGAAAATGCAAACTGCGAAAGGTTTTGTTTTCTGGTTTTTTTGCTTCCCCGTTTTTATTTCTTCCAATATGATAGCCATGGTGGACTTTGAATCATCCCAGGATGTTGTTACCTCTCTAGCTTAGGAAGCCTGATCAATTTTATGCTATCTTTCCTTGTAGTGTTCTGCGTAGACGCTGTCACCATCTGTCTGCAACACTGTAACTTACCTTTTCTAAGCAATTATCTGGTCATTATTATAAAGGATTGAAGGGAAAAGGATGCTTATTTGTTATGCAAAAGAGATTTTATGGTGACCTTTGGCAATTGGCAGTTTGGTTCCTACACATCTTTTCTCGTTGTCCTATCTGGTTATTTAGGTAGAGTGTGTAAATAAAGCATCCTAGGGGCCAATTTTCTTCTGGGGCAGGGCATTGTCTATTAACAAAAGTACCAAGCACCTCGAATCTTTGTGCTTTTATTTGTTTCCATTTTTTCCTTAAGTGCATAAAGAATATTTTGTTGACATTTTCAGATTGGAATAAATTTTGTTGCTTCTGCACCTTTTATCATTTTGAGTTCTCACTGTCGAGACCTGTACAATAGTCATCAATCAGTAGAATAGATGCAAAGAGATTGTATGCTTGTTTTGCAATAGTACAGACAAATTATTATGTCTTGTAATGAGTTGATGTTACTCATTGAATCTTTTGATGAGTTTATTACCACAGGTTTGATGCTGACTTAAACAGTGTGTTTGAATAATAATGGGGGAAAGAAAGGAAGGAGAGAGAACTGGTAAGGTGAAGGGAAGCGAAAGAGTGAATTAGCATTTTCTTCTCAAATCTTTCCAACACCGGAAATATTTAATCTAATAAAATAAAGAAAATACATCCCTCCATATCCCTTTTGCTGCTCTTACCCCATCCTATATCCAAATACCTGAATTTGGATCCGTCACTCTCCCTTTCCTTTCTTTTGCCTTCTAGTTTGCTCACCAAACTCCCAATAACATGTGATATTCTGATTTCAGATCATAATCCTATTTTAAAAGTAATTCTTTCCATGAAGATTATCAACGGTAAGCCACCAACCGAAGTTGCATATTGACCAACAACAAAGACATCCAAAGTTATCTCACTATAATTTATTAATGAGTACATCTGCAGGATATGCAATGGTCCTGCTTCAAACCACCACTGACCAAAATGAATGTCATTATTCTGGAAATGTGCTATTCTAGAACATATATTTTACACTGCAACTTGAATTTATCTTATATTCCGTTGAATCCTTCTGCATAGATTGCATTGTCACTTTGCTTGTGCTAAAGTTTCTCAATTTTATGTAAACCTAGGTCGCTTTTTTGTTGACATTGTTAGATTGTTTCTGTTTGTGGATATATTATACATGAGCGACATTAATGTTCTTGTTGAAATATGCCTTGAATTATCTGGCGTTAGGTTTAACCATGCACGGGGGTTTCGGTTTTAGGCCCAATCAGTTTAGGTTAATTAGAAGGGTACTATATAAACCTTCTAATCAACTTCTGCCTCCTTATTTTGTAATCTGTACTCTCTCTCCTCCAAGTTAATAAAATCGTTTCTCCTCAGACGTAGCTAATATTTGTTAGTGAACCACGTTAATTCTTGTATCTATATATTGTTCATTAGTTATTTGTTGCTTTATTGCTTTCGTTATAACAGTTCTAATTTTCATCAGAAATTTAATATGCATGCTGTCTCATATTGAACTTCCCACTGTTGTTATTGTGATATCCAAATAAAAGTTTGCATTTCCCTTTTTTTTTAGTTTCTTTCTTTATCACATCAACATATATTTCTCTCTCAAGTCTCAATACAAATACTTTCTCTTACTACTTGTTCTCTCTCTATCCACTATCCTTTTTTTGTTCTAATTTAGCCAGTTAGAAGTGGGAAGTTAAATATGGGACTGAGGGACTAGGTAGCTTTTAATGGAAAAGGGTTGAGGCTTACTTAATATTGCATAGTATTCAATGCTCTGTTTCC
Source organism: Beta lomatogona (assembly GCA_947646795.1). Taxonomy (NCBI): domain Eukaryota; kingdom Viridiplantae; phylum Streptophyta; class Magnoliopsida; order Caryophyllales; family Amaranthaceae; genus Beta; species Beta lomatogona. The sequence continues at coordinate 190,701 of CANSNZ010001408.1, read as the reverse complement.
TGCTCCTTGATATCCAATTTCTTATGTCACCTTGGCTATTTTCAACATTCAGGTGGTTTTGGCAGCTCAGTTGATATGCTGGACGGCACAGTTCGTAGGTCATGGAGTATTCGAGGTTATCATCCCTGATATCTTGGTTCAATTTTTACGTACGTATTATTTCTTACCATATGCATTTTGCTGACAGAAACGAGCACCTGCTCTTCTGGATAATCTCGTGCAAGCCTTCTTGATGGCTCCCTTTTTTGTATTTCTAGAGGTACACTTTCCCAGACCCTCTTTGATAGGACAATATGCTCATTGTAAACTATCCAAAAGAGCAGATTTGATATATTTCTTACAGGCTCTTCAGCATTTTTTCGGTTATGAACCATATCCGGGATTCCATGCAAAGGTCCAAGCTATGGTGGACGCTGAAATTAAAGAATGGCAAGAGAAGAAACAGAAGAAATTATCTTAGTCATGAAATAAGTATGACTACAACATATCCAACTGATTGTCTTTATACTAGTAATAACCAATATTAAGAATCTTCATCTGCTAAATAATTTAGTTTAATTCTGGAGTTTGAAGGGGTCATTTAAAGTATTGGTGTGTAATTTGCTACGATTCGCAAAGCTGAAGATAAGAAAGACGGTTAGAAGCATGTTGCTGTTGTATGATCTTTCTATGTTTATAAAAGTTGAAAGTGCGCCATTAAACTTGATCAGGAGCGCAATGGTATATGCTTTGACTTAGCCTCTAATTGTGTTCAAGAAGTATATATATATATATATATATATATATATATATATATATATATATATATATATATATATATATATATATATATATATATATCCATTCGAAAATACTTATTATTTTAAGTAGTTTTAAAATAGATGAAGCGTTACTTTCTATTTATTTGGTATTCGCATCTCTTTATCTTTCTCACTAATCACATGAGTTTCTCTTTTTTTTTCTCTCTCCTCTCCTAAATTTCAGGTGTCGAGCCCTACATTTCATTTAAAAAACAGACAAAGGAAATTTATATATATATTTGGTGTGGAGAGGTCACAAGGGCAATGTGTAGACGGGATTTGAATTAAATCCGCAACCATAGTATTAGGATTCGCATCATCCCGTGGAGAAAGAATCTTGCGCGTTTGAGTTTTGGAATCCACTCATCATGCCAAACATTGATTTTTTTCCCCATCTCCCACCCTCCAACGGACTCCTTTATGCAAAACCCACTTCGCCTCCCATAGTCCTCTCCAAGTGTAGCTTGGATTAAACCCAAGCTCTGCAGACAAGTAAGTGGAAGTACGATAGTATTTGGCCTTCAAAATTTTCTCAATTAAGCTTCCCGGAGAAGTAACCAACCACCAAGCTTGTTTTCCAAGTAGGGCCCAGTTGAACAATTTCATGTCACGGAAACCTAACCCTCCTTCATTCTTAGGCCTACACAACTTCTTCCATGCTAACTAGTGAATCTTTCTCTCACCATTTTTTTTGCCCCCACGAGAACTGAGCTATCAAGGACCGGATCTCATCACAAAAAGAAGATGGAAACTTAAAGACACTCATCGTGTAGGTAGGGAGAGATTGGGTCACTGCCTTTATCATGACCTCCCTACCAGCTTTTGTAAGAATCATCCCCCTTCCAGCCCTGCAACTTCTTCCACAACTTTTCTTTAACACCTTTAGTAATAACCTTTTTTTAGCGTCCTACCGTAGTAGGTAACCCAAGGTTCTTGTCATGTACATCAACAACTCTAACACCCAGGTTTTTGCTCAATTTTTCTCCTTATAACATCTCTAACCCCCTTAATAAAAGAAATAGTGGTTTTATCAAAATTTACCTTTTGACTAGAAGACAACTCATACACTCTTAAAGCTTCCTGAATAGCCTCCGAATCTTGAACAGTAGCTCTTGAAAAAATCACATAGTCATCAGCAAAGAGTAAGTGATTAACAGAAGGAGCGATGGGGGCTACCTTTATTCCTTCTAGAGACTCATTCTCTTCCGCTTTCCGCGAAAGAATGAGAGAACACTTCCGCACGCGGGAATAAACAGGCAAGGTGATATTGGGTCACCTTGTCGATGCCTCGATCTTTGAAAGAATTCTTGATGAGGTGCCCGTTGATAAGCACCGAGAACAAAGCGAGCCGGACCCAATGCATTACTACGATGCGTTGCGCCACCCTCCATCAAGCCAAAATTTTTCGAGCACGCTTCCAAAAAGTCCCACTCAATTCAATCATATGCCTTCGACATATCCAACTTTAGAGCCATATTCCCTCCACATTCTACAAATTCTTCATATAGAGAAACATCTCAAAAGCTACAAGAATGTTATGCTGTAATCGGACGCCTCTGGAATGAAGGAACTGCGGTTAGCGAGAACAATCTTATCAAGGAAACTTTTGAGGCGATTAGCAAACACTTTAGAAGCAAGCTTATATATCACATTACATATGGAAATGGGCGAAAATCAAACAAACGATCGGCTTTCTTCATTTTAGGAATGAGCACAATAAAAGTTTTGTTCGGGAAGCTAGGCATTGGAGCCCCTCTCACAATACCAAGAACGACATCGACCGAGCTTACCAACAATGTGCCAATAAGTTTGGAAGAACATGGGGCACATCCCATCCGGCCCGGGGCCTTAATAGAGTGCATTTGGCTAAGAGTCAAACTCACCTCCTCCGCACGATAATCGGCACTAAGAGTCGCTTTCATTTCATTCGAAACTCGAGCTTGGAACTCGGCTAGAGCATGTGCGATTAGAGACGGATTAGCGGACTCGAACATGCCTCTAAAGTAATGCACGGCCGGCTTGCGCATTCTCGGCCCCAAATGCTCCACACCCTCCTCATCACGCAACATATTGATGCTATTCTTTTGTTTCCGAATTAAAGCTCTTTGGTGGAAGAACTTTGTGTTCCAATCTCCCTCAGTAAGCCACAATGCAAGGGATCTTTACTTTGCCCGATATAATTCCTCATGCTTCACCGACTCTTCAATTTCACGCAACAAAATTTTCTCCTCTCTGCTTTGCTCTCCGTCGTGAGTTGTCCCCCATTATACTTCTTCAATTTTTTGCATTTTTCTTCAACTCTCTAAAGATAGGACCAAACCTGTCTCCACTCCATTTTTGTAAACTAGCGGCAAACTCACCCAACTTATTTTCCAAATTCGAACCAAGAACCCACGCCCCTTCAATCAACTCCTCACGACCCTCCTCTTTTGCCCAAAGTTGCTCAAAGCGGAACGGTTTGTCTCCCAAGGGCTTAGCACGAATATTTCTCCAAATAGTAAGCTCTCCAAATTCCACACATGAGCATCGGGAAAGACACCCAACCGATCGGTTGTCACAAGAGCCCTATCCAACTTCGCATTGAACATTATCTGCAGATTCTCGGCCATTGTCATAAGTGAATTCGTAACCTGAAAAAGGAACATCATGAAAGCCACATAAATTCACCACATTTCTAAAATTCTCCATTTGCCACTCTGCTCTATCATTCCCGCCATTTTTCTCATATGAAAACAAAATCTCATTAAAATCTCCCATACACACCATGGAAGGGGAAGACCGCGCCAGAAGATTCTCCAAAGAAACTCCATGAAAGATGTACGTTATGAACCACCCAGGCCACCCATAAAACCCGAGTAAACCTCCACTCCTCCTCACTCAAGCCTCTCCTCACAACCACATCGATAAGGTGAACGGACATAGAACTCATAACAACGTCTATATCTTTTCTCCACAACAAAACCATACCACACGAACGACCTACCGAGATCATCCGGCACACCATAAAAATCACCCGATCTACTACGAGAAACACACCATAAATTCGCCACTATGCGGTTTCGTCTCTAAGAGGAATACAAGAGACGGGGCCTCTCTTCGGAGTAAATCCCGAAGATTTCGAAGCGGGCAGAGGGGTTGCCCAACCCCTATAATTGAGGCTCCAAAGACTCATTGAAGTAGGTGGGACCGGTTATCCTCGGTCCTCGCCATTCGCCATCCCGGGAAGAAATATTATCAAGAGCCATCCTTTTAGTATCGGGTTCAACCTCGCACCCTTAGCACTCCTTTGTCACGATCTCTTTTCCCATTGACCCCAACTACCACTGAGTGGAAAAACAAGGAAGGGCTGCGGTCAAAAACGACCCTGAAGGGCGCGTTTTGGCCGGCGGCCACTTTCCATAACGCAGCCCTTCAATAGATAAGAAGAGGCTGCGGTTTTAAGCCTAAACCGCAGCCCTATTAATGTGAAGAGGCTGCGGTTTTAGTCTTAAAACCGCGACCCTTCACATTCAAGTTTTTTTAATAAAAATAAATTGCACCCTCCACTCGCCCGCCCACTCCCTGGCCCTGCCAAGACACCCCACCCCGCACGCCCAGACACCCCCACCCCTTTGCCCACCCCACCACCCCCCCCCTCTGGCCCCACCCCCTCGCCGACCCCAGGCCGGTACACCCCACCCCCCGCCCCCCTCGCCACCCCCGCCCACGCCCCCACCCCTACCACCCCCTTACCCCCGCCGACACCTCGCCCCCTAGCCCCCACCTTGCCCCCACCCCGCCCACCCCCGCACTCCCGACCCCACCCCGCCACTCCCACCTGCACTCCCACCCCCACCTCGCCCACCCCCGCCCCCACCCGCCCACTCCCCGCCCCCCCGCACCCCCTTACCCCACCCCGCTCCACTCCCTGCACCCCCACCCCCGGGCCACCCTCTGCCACCTCCTCCACCCATTGCCGCCACCACCCCCAAGACCCAACCGGGCCCGCCCATAGCCCACCATGGCGCCCCCCACCCCACCCTTGCCCAAAACCTCCCTTCGACACAAAAAAAAACGATCAAATTGCAATAATAATATATGACAAGTTTTTTGAACGTAATATAATAATTAACTTGAAATATGTATATATTTAATAATGTGAAAAATGTACATAGAATTAATACAAACTAGTAGATGTATCATAAGCAATCATCGCAAATGTGGGACGCCTTGACTTATCCAGAACTTCATGTAATTCGTCCGTGGTGAAGGCCCTCAAACGTGGTGTGTTATTCATATAAACCTTGCAAAACAACCAAGGAATAAACACATAATATAAGAATTCAATCATTTACGTACCGTAGTTAGTAGTTCTAAAAATGACATATACCTTCCCGAAATTCAATCAAAAATAAATGCAAGCCTAAAGCTGTACACACTAGTTATATTATACCTTATTTTATCATATTGAAAAAGAAAATGGAGTTAAATGAAGCGATAAGTACGAATTAGACGAAAAGGCAAAATAGGCCTAAAATGCCACTTTTCGTTCCCAAAATTCAACCTACAACAATGGCAAACCTAAAAATCTACACAATAGTTACATTATGCCTCATATTATCATGTTAAAAATGAATTTGGGGTTAAATGACTCGATAAATACGATTTGGAAGCGTAAAAGGGCAAAAATAGGCCTAGAAATGACATTTTCATTCGCAAATATATGCATGTGCTACTTTGGTTTCTAAACCAATTAATACTTATTACCAATCGATCTAATCTAAACTAACATATACTAATAAGTTACATACCTTTTGAAGATCATCGGCGTTAGTGCACTTGGTTGACGATATCGAACATGTACCTCGACACGTAATAGCCACATGCGAGTCCATGCTTCTTATTGTGGACACTAAATGTTCACCAAAGGATGCATCCATTGACATTCATGTTAATTAGATGTGTAGTATGTGGCTAAAAGTGTTTCTATATAAGGACAAATAAATTAGTCATGTTACCTCGGCGATATCCAAACAGAGGAGCTTTTGGTGCTCGAAGTCTGTTGCACTAATATGCTTCATCACACTACATCAACAACATTATTATAAGATTAGATGTACTAACCGTTTATATATTTAAAAGATGATGAATAATGTGTAATATTAATAAGTGCGCATATATTGAGTTTCGATTAGGCTACCTATTTAACAATGATTTGATTAGTAAGGTTCGTGGTGGTTGTCGCCACAAAGAATCAAAGTGGTAGACTTCGTTACGTGACAAACATATCGCAAGCGGTGTCCAATGAGCCCTACAACAAGAAAATATAGTTATTATTAATCGTAGAACAATTAATAGGTCAATTTAAGTATCGAATAATAAAAGTAAGCGAGTTTAAGAAGCATACTTTTCAATATAAGGAAACAAGAATGATCCGATGATATCCAACACGAGATGATGCTTTGAAACTCATGTCGAGATACTCTTTCACTTCGGCTTTGTTTTGTAAGCAATTGTCATCTCGTATTATGTTTGGACATAACCAACCAAACATTGCACTAGATGTTGCAAGCAATTCATTGTACAATAACACGAGAAATTATATTGATTATATTAAAAGTAAACCAACAAATTACTTATTATGGATTTGAAAACTACTTAAGGCATATATATGTATGTGTATATTTAATTTATATACTTATGTATTACCTCATGAATGTTTGTATCATGGAAACATTCAACTCTACCCCACATAAGAATTCTTTAATATCGACCTTCGAAATGAATGTCGATGAGTCCTCAAGGTAGTGGAATTGTTGCTCCCCCAAAGCAACCTCAATTGCGCTTTCATCGGGTAAATCGCTAGCGCACTCATGTAACCAAAAGCATGGCGTAGTAAGGCTCCGCACCACCTCTGGATCGATAATAAGTGGATTTTTTGCCTTAGAAACATTTCCGTCACCACATTTTGTTCACCTTCGTCACGTAAACTTGCTTTCTTATAAGGTGAACATGCCTTCTTTCCCTTCCTTCGGCATGTGAGTCGGCCTTCCCCCCCAAAGCCTAGTATTTAGTTAAAAGTAAAGATATTACTGACTATCATAGGAACTATAAAGGAAAACACGCATATATATATATGAATGTTAATCATTGTACCTCATCACGAAAGCCGCACCAATGCACGCGGCCACGGGAACATAACTGCCCAGGGCATCATTTAGTAACCGTAGACCAACTTACGGCCGGCGGGGGAAGAGGTGATTCTTGAAACTCGACACCATTTCATTGAGGGTGACCACATAGTGATTATGATCCACTAGCTGGTTATGCAATCGTACTCGGTCACTAGGGGGTTGTGCATGGCCATGAGCTACGAGGATGAAACTATCATAACCATCTCCTCGAGCTAATAGTTCACATGGTGTCTCTTCACGTAAATAAAACTCTATTTATAGTTAGTCTATGAAACAACATATATATAGTAAGAATTTCATGCATTTAAGAACGTAACAATAGTTGTTTAACAAAGCAAAGGGATTAAGTGATTACCTTGAACTCGGGTCCTACGAGTGGATCGGGGCTAGGGTGTGAGTATCACTTACCCTTCTTGAATGCAGCAAAAGTCGGTAAACCCATTTGTTCCAAAATGGCGTTGAAGTTATGGGTCATCTCCTCCCCTTAGCTCCTCCCCGGAGTGCGGCTTTCATAGCCTCCACATCTACCGACGCTCCGAATTCACACTACTTACACTTGATTTTGTCGCTGTAGTGTATTACCTTTCTCAGCCGAGGCGGACACCTCCTACGCCCCTCACGCGTCCACTGTGGTCCCGGTCCCTAAAGTTTCGTGCAATGCATCAATGTGTCCTTTAGGAGTGAACTCACCAGTTGCCTCTTTTTCCTTCAAGCTAATCTACATAAGTATAAGAGAGAAATGCTTGTGAGCGCAAAAAGTTATATTATATATACCTTATATAACCATATAATCTGTACTTACAATGGCGTTGGCTATACGTTGTGTTCGGGGTCGGCAAGACTCCTGTTTCCACTTTGCATCAGCCCCATGCATCGAACACCACCAATCGAGGACTATCACTTGGTTGCTGGGGCCGTGCAAACTATCGTCATTGAGCCACTCCCCGTTGCCGTTGTCGACCCTATTGTGGGGTAATGGTGAACATCCACTTCTCTCTCGCGTCATTGTACGAATGAGCACCCAAATGATGATAATACTTCCTAGCTTTTGCACTCGAGCTACTTTTCTCCCGACTTGCCTAAAACACACAATTATAAACAAAGGTTATCTACGTACGGTGCTATACAATATCTTTGGATCTAAGTTTATTAAGTCTTAATAAAATATTCTTACAATAGCTTGTGGGGTTGTTTTCTTGGCAACAAATGCTTCCCACTCTTCGGGTTTGATAGTTTTCCATATTTGAAATGGTAATTTGGATGGTGCGAGATGATGTTTAGGTGAAGCCTCGAGATCGGCTTGTGTTTCTCCGCCGTAGATGTTCTTCTTCTTTGTACCTACTACTTTCCTCCGCTTAGTGATCCACTCGGACACTAACTTAGCCTTGAAATCTCTAAATCTCCGGGCAACCAGCGGATAGAAATACATTCTTCTTGGCTTCATCATCTTCGATATTGAATTGATTCTACAAAAAACGCGAGTTCACAAATTAGTTTTCGCGAATGTTGTAATTTATATGCTATAAGTAATATTACACATATATTTAACTAAATAATTAAGAAACTACACGTTATTGTACTTGAAGCTTACCATGGTATCTTCCCATAGACACCGCTTCAATCCCTCGGGCACCTCTTTCCATGAGTGCAAAATGGAGAGTTTATGCATGCAAATGCCAGCTTGCATGCCATACTTTTACGCCACTTTCCACAAGGTTGACCCATGCTATCGTACTCCAAAGTCATATTTGTGTGTTTCCCTAGTGACTTTGTAGGTCCCCTTCCTTTTCTCTTTTTAGTCGCCAGATGACTTCCTAGGCATTTGTGCATTTATCTCTTCACGGCGAAATCGAGACAATTTACCCCGTTCCTTTCTCGCATCGAAAGGCTCATCCTCGGTAATGTGTTCGGCACCACTTGTGGTGTTATCACGTATGCACATCCGCCACCTCCCTGAAATTGTACAAATAATGCATTAATATAACAAAAATTAAAATTAACATTGCCACTAAGGGGGGGTGGGGTGTGGGGAGGGGTTACGTGTGCAAGGGCAACAGTGCGGGAGAGGTGCAGCAGGGAGGAGGGGGGCATGCGGGGGGAGGTGCAGCGAGGAGGGGGGGGCTGTGCGGTGGGGAGGGGGCGGCGGGGGAGGGTGCGGCGGGGGAGGGAGGGGTAGGCGTTGGGGGGGAAGGAGGGGCGGCAGAGGGGAGGGGGTGGGGGGAGAGAAGGGGCAACAGTGGGGGAGGGGGCAGAGGAAGGGGAGGGGGGGGGGGCAAGGCGGCAGGTGGGGGAGGGGGGCTGTGGGGAGGGGAGGTGCTGCGAGGGGGGGGGAGGGGGCAGCGGAGGGGAGGAGGGAGGGGAGGGGGAGGCAGTAGGGGAGGGGCGTAGGTGCAAGAGGGGGAGGGTAGGGGGGGGAGGGAAGGGGAGGGGAAGGGAGGGGCAAAGAGGAGGGGAGGGGGCATGCAGGGGGGGCCAACAGTGGGGTAGGGGTAGGGGGGGGGAGGGGCGAGCAGTGGGGGAGGGGGCGTGTGCAAGGGCGAGCAGTCGGGGAGGGAGACCTGCGTGGGGAGAGGGGTTGTGCAGTGGGGGAGGTGAAGCAGGGGGGAGGGGGGCATGCGGTGGGGAGGGAGGGGGCGGGGAGGGGCGTGCGATGGGGAGGGTAGGGGGAGGCGAGGGGGGGAGAGGAGGGGCGTGCGGGGGGAGGGTTGTGCGGGGCGGAGGAGGGGGTGTGCAGTGTGGGGAGGGGGTGGGCAGGTGGGGGGAGGGGAGGGCAGGAGAGGAGGGGGGCAGTGCGGTGGGGGAGGGGCGAGCGGGGGGAGGGAAGGGGCGTGCAAGTGGGGGGCAGGGGAATTGGACAGATAAGGCTAAAATAGGCCAAAAATGCCCTTTTCGTTCCCAAAATTCAACCTACAACAATTGCAAACCATAAAATCTACACAATAGTTACATTATACCTCATATAATCATGTTCAAAAAGAATTTGGCGTTAAATGACTCGATAAGTACGAATTGGACCCGAAAAGGCAAAATTTGGCCTAAAATGACCTTTTCGTTCCCGAAATGCAACCAAGAACAAATGCAAGCCTAAAAATCTACACAATAGGTACATTATATCTCATATAATCTTATTCAAAAATAATTTGGGGTTAAATGACTCGATAAGTACGATTTGAAAGCGAAAAGGCTAAAATAGGCCAAAAATGCCCTTTTCGTTCCCAAAATTCAACCTACAACAATTGCAAACCTAAAAATCTACACAATAGTTACATTATACCTCATATAATCATGTTCAAAAATAATTTGGCGTTAAATGACTCGATAAGTACGAATTGAACCCGAAAAGGCAAAATTTGGCCTAAAATGACCTTTTCGTTCCGAAATGCAACCAAGAACAAATGCAAGCCTAAAAATCTACACAATAGGTACATTATATCTCATATAATCATGTTCACAAAGAATTTGGGGTTAAATGACTCGATAAGTACGATTTGGAAGCGAAAAGGCTAAAATAGGCCTAAAATGACCCGAGAATCAGGTCACATGGCAATGGAATGACCATCGGTTGGTAGCGGCGGAGTTAGAAGTGTTATAAATGTGGAGAGCACCGAGATGGGCTTTCGATTGCCATGTGACCTGGACTCTCCACATTTACAACACCCCCACCACCACCGCCACTCCGCCCACTGTAATCCCTCATTGCCATGTAGCCGTAAAATGACCTTTAATTTTCGTTTCCGAAATTCAACCAAGAACAAATGCAAGCCTAAAACTCTACACAATAGTTACATTATACCTCATATAATCATGTTCACAAAGAATTTGGGGTTACATGAATCGATAAGTACGATTCGGAAGCGAAAAGGCTAAAATAGGCCTAAAATGACCCGAGAATCAGGTCACATGGCAATGGAATGACCATCAGCTGGTAGCGGCGGAGTTAGAAGTGTTATAAATGTGGAGAGCACCAGATGGGCTTTCGATTGCCATGTGACCTGACTCTCCACATTTACAACACCCCCACCACCACCGCCACCTCTTGCCCCACCTGCAATCCCTCATTGCCATGTAGGCGTAAAATGACCTTTAATTTTCGTTTCCGAAATTCAACCAAGAACAAATGCAAGCCTAAAACTCTACACAATAGTTACATTATACCTCATATAATCATGTTCACAAAGAATTTGGGGTTACATGACTCGATAAGTACGATTCGGAAGAGAAAGGCTAAATTAGGCCTAAAATGACCCGAGAATCGGGTCACATGGCAATGGAATGCCCATCGTTGTGACGTAGCGCGGAGCTAGTGAGAAGTGTTACAAATGTGGAGAGCATTCCATTGCCATGTAGGCGTAAAATGACCTTTAATTTTCGTTTTCGAAGCCTAAAAATCTACATAGTTACATTATAAAACAAAAAAGATAATGAAAGATAGTAGTGGCGGGCCGCGTTTGTCGTGAACGCCGCCCGGCCAAAGATAAAATTTCTCCTACTCTCTTTTACAATAAACAAGTATAATGGAAGTAGGGGTCGTATCCACAGGGAAACAGGGACGAGTTTAGTACTTAGCGTGATTCGAAACCTAGATTAAGCTAAGGGCCGAGAAACCTAATTACAAAGGGGGGTTTCAAGTAGATTTACGAACAAACTAAACTACAACTAACATATAAACAAAATGAGAAATCAATTATAGGAAGGATCTTGAATCCGATTAACATCCACTTCAATTCATTATCGATCATTGAACATCCACTCTAATTATTTCCATAATTATCTATTGTCGAGAATTAATCTCGTGTTCTCCTTATTCCTAGTTGAATAGCACGATCAGCGTGACTATAAAACTCTAACTAAAGGATAACCTAGTCCGATCTGCGTCTAAATTCAATCCGATAGCAGCACTAAACACAGAGAACCAATAGACCTGCTAACGTCATACAAGCGATAAACGTTCAACAGTTGATTCAATTTCCCCAAGAAATAACCAAGACGATCTGCATCTAAGTTACTCCCTAGGTTGCTACCAATTGATAAAAGAATAAAACAATCCGATCCTATTCTTAAATCTAGCATTAGATTTATTACACAATCAAACTAGTAACGTTCCTAGCATAATCATGCAAAAATCATAGAAAGCAATCATAGAGATTAAACCATAATCAAAGGAAAAGAGAAAGAGAGGAAAGATCTCACAATAATGCTTGAAGCTCCATATTAATCTCGTTCAAGAACGGTTCAAGCTACAATCGGCATAGCATAAGCCAATCCCATAATTGAAATCTACAAAAACTAAACTAGAAAATAAAAACTAAAAAGAGAAGACAACAAGAGGAGGGAGTTTTGGAAACTCCATCCCCTTGTGGCTGCTGCCCCCTAGGTCTAAAAACAAAGTTTAGTATTTATACTAAGGCTCAAAAGTCAGCCGACATTTAGGCCGAGCCTAGGGGTCGCGAGGTGCGATCTGGTCGCACCGTGCGATGAGCTACTGCTGCCTTCGCAACGAGGCGAAGAATTGGGCCCGAACCACGCGGGTCGCACCGGTGCGAGAATCCTCGCGAGGTGCGAGCGGGAGGTCGCGAGGTGCGGCAGTCCTCGCGAGGTGCGAGCCGGCTTCTTTGGCGGGTTTGGCTCGAGCGTGGGCGCGCGCACATGGGCGATGGGCGTGCGATGGCCTAGCTTGCTCTTTGGGCGTGCGATGGGCGTGCGATGGGTGAGCTTGGCGTTGGGCGATGGGCGGCGATGGCCTAGCTTCTTCTGCTTGGGCGTGCGATGGCTACTTGGTGAGATGGGCGTTGGGCGATGGGCGATGCTTGGCTTGGCGAGCTTGTGGCTTGTGATGCTCGGCTCAAATGCATTTTACCTTGGAAGCTCGGAATGCATGACATTAACACAACTTATATCGCAAAACTCCGAACTTCCGCTAAGGATGATTTTTATGCAAACCTTAACAATTACGAACAAATCCCTTAGCAATGTGCACCTAAAATACCACAAGAACATCGTATAACAGGCGCATCAAGTAGTGATACCAAACATGTGTTCCGACTTACAACAATACCTTCACAACAATGCCTCACCCACCCTATCCACCCTCCCCCGCCCCCTCCCCCACCCCATGTCCGGCATCCCCCGCCTCCCCCACCCCATGCCCAGCATCCCCACGCCCTCCCCCACCCCATGCCCTAGCCTCCCCAGACCCTCCCCACCCCCTTCCGGGCCCACCGCCCTTCCCCACCCCGTGCCCGGCCTCCCCGGCCCATCCCCATCCACCAGACCCAGCGCCCCACCCCACCCACCCTCCACAAGCCCCTCCCCCACCCCCTACAATCGGTTTTACAACACAAAATAGAAGAGAAATTAAATAAAACAAAGAGGAGAGAGAGTGAGAGGGGAATTACCGGCAATGCAGTAGTGGTGGTGGCGTCAAGGCGCGCCGAGAGAGGAGAAGAAGAAGAAGGAGCTCGAGGCAACGGCGAGAGAAGAGAAGAAGAAGTGTGCCCCGGCGATGGGACGGCGCTCCGGCGATGTGTCGGTGCTCCCGGTGATGGCGGTGCGAGTTAGTGTGAGGAGAGGAGTGAGTGTGCGAGTGAGTGTGAGGGAGAGGGAGAGGGAGAGGGTGAGGCGAGTGTGCGAGGGAAATTTGCGAGTGAGTGCTGCTTGTGTGTTGCGCGCAAAACTCAAAGGTTGAAATGGGATAAGAAGGGCTGCACTTATCCTAGAAAACGCAGCCCTTCGGGTATGAAGGGGCTGCGGTTTCTAGGATAACCGCGACCCTTCACATAAAGGGCTGCGGTTAGCCTTAAAGCCGCCAAACCCTTCATACTCCATGAAGGGTGCGTTTGAAGTCTAACCGCAGGCCCTTCTTCGTGCTGACCCTTCCTTTTTTCCCCTAGTGTACATCATCACCAACAACATTCGACAGACCTCTTATGCTCCCTTGCCGACTTACGCCATTTCCTACCCCTTCCACTCCACTAGTGGCATTATCAAGCATCTCGGTATCAAAGTTGTTTTGCGACATCACTCTCATTGTTAACACCTTCACCATTCTCTATCTCGACACCTCCTTCTATGTTAAGCAAAAGATCCCACTGAGTCACCAGCAATTTCATCATTCAACCCCGAAATCGGCCCTCCTCCCATCACTAGAAACACCACCTTTCAATACCCGACACCGTCTCCTTCACTTCTTGGATTGTAGCTCGGGTTACAAATCCTCGTAGCAACATGACGTGGTTCAACCTCATGCAACATACTGCTATCTTTACTACTCACAAGCGAGGAAAAAAATACGGGGAGCACTTACATGTTGGGCGGCCGTAATGGTATCAACCATACTCGGCCCCCACGTCGATAGACACTCCTTGCGATTTTTCCGGAACTCCACAATAGCAGGACCCATTGTTCTACTAAGAGTGATATCATGCCCATGTTGCTTCTCGATATCTACTCCCAGGGACCCGACTCAAAGGAGAGTTTCTTCCCGCAATTAAGGAAAGCCTTGGTTTCCTCCTAGCATCTTCAACCTTCCCCGCTAGGCGAGGCCCTCGACCACGATCCCCACTGCTTCTCCTGTTTGGGTTTTATTTTAATACCGCAAGTGTACGGTGTCAGTAGCACATACGGGTCAAACTCAGGGAGGTATAAGATTAACCACTACTTGATTTTAGATTACAAAATAGTTACACAATCCAGAAATGGGGAAGAGTCTATGAACTAAAAGGCTAAACAAACGACAAAATATGACAACCTATATGAATATGATAATTAAAACACTAAGATTAAGTATCACCACTACTATGAATTGATCAAACCATACCTCACTTCCCAATTATTCAATTATAGCTTAGGTAAGAATGACATTCCCTTATGATTTAGCAATAAAGCACATTTGCGAACCGAAACTAAATCCCAAATCATCCAACAATACCTAAAGCTCGCTTTCATGATAGCAAAAGGCCTAACTAACATGTATGTCTCCTATTTTCATGGCTTACATACACAATTAGAAGCATTAAGAGCCAATGTCAATTAAATCCCAATTCCAATTCTCACCTATTTTCATGGGAGAATCTAAATCAATGACAAGACTATTCGAATTAAGACCCAACTTTCGTTGATGAACTTAATTAATGAAATAACAATTTAGCAAACAAACATATGATCCTAATTTCTACTCGAACTTTCGTTGATAATAAAAGTTAGGGCTAAAGTAAGATGCGAAATTGACTACAATTACAATCTTGTCAAACCCTAAGCATATAATTCAATAACATGGGAATTAGAGCAACAATCTACAAGATCGATCCATAATGGGGCTCAACTTAATCCTAGATAGAAGTACTACTCACTAATCATGGTGATAAAAACAATAAGCATAATTGAGTACATAATTAAATAGATTAAAGAGAGAGGAAAGAGTAAAACTTATTAAGATTGCTTGAATTGTAGAGGAATCCCAAAGTGCTTGATCAAATTAATCTTGAACTCCAAGTTTTGCATAGAAAATGAAAGCTAGGGCTAGAATTCTAGTAATAATGTGCATAAAAACGGAAAAAGAAAATAACATCCACTATCCCTTTTTTCCGAAAAACCCGCCTAAACATAAAAGCGAAAATAACATAATGGAATGCGCTGCCCTCGTCTACCGCGATCCGCGGTGTCTACCGCGAAGTCGCGCCCATGACCGCGAGTCGCGGTAAGCTCTCGGCATCCCACCGCGAGCAACGCTGCCAACCGATGTCTCTTTTCTTCCTTGGACTCTTCAAGTACGGCTTCCAACCCAATTGGACCTTGTAGGAAACCCAATTACTTCCATCTTGGACCTAGCATGGTGCCATTAAACCTCTAAAAGAGCCACAAATGCATACTCCTCCCATAATTCGGCATTTCTCATCAATTCCTATCATTTGGGTACACATATACTCAAATCCATCCAAGTTACAACATAATATCCCTCAAAATGTGCCAAAATAAGAGTAAAATGTGGACTTAACAAATTCCCCATGCTTAGACCTTGCTCGTCCTCGAGGTAAGCAAGAGGCAATGAACAACTAGATAACCTCACAAGGCCTAAAACATGCACCAAACAACGAATAACAGGTCCACGTCCAACATCAACTAACATCCACTCTAGCGCCCCTGCATACTCCATAGTAGCAACTAACCTACACCTAACTCCGCTACTCCTAAGCATACTTCCCCCATGCTCGACCAAAAATAGAGTCATGTGTGACCATGTTAGAAAGATCTCAAATAACACTCACACATCTACTACGCATACCCACCATCAAGCCACAAATCACAAAAATATATCAAGTCGATCACAAAGGGTCAAGTTGACACCCCCATGCTTGAACTCATCAATCCTCCCTACAATTGAATCTCCAGCATCCTCAAGTGAGACTTACATTTCACACACCAATCATCGAAGCCTAGTCCTACCCAAACACTCCTATACTCCTCCATCCTTATGTCAACCACGCCGGCAAATGAGATGAGTAACTTTTCTCTCTTTTCTTTTATCTCTCATTTTGCCTAGGAGCCCTTCGGGTTTTCATCCTAGCCACTCAAATTTTTTTTCTTTTTTGCTCACTTTCTCACCCGCTCCAATTAGCCACTTTTTGCCTAGGTTGCCCTTTCGGGTTTTCAACCTAGCCGGGCCCCCAATTTTACCTAAGCCGCCACTTTCGGGTTTTCGGCTTAGTGGGTCATTTGTTTTTTTCTTTTTTCTTTTTTTTTTTTTTTTTTTTTTTTTTTTTGTAGAAGAAAAAGAGTATACACTAGTGGAAAAAACTACATTTGCTACTTATCAAATGCTTTGGTTGACTAATCAGCCCGAGCATTTGTGAAAATTTTAATATAAAAAATTCACAAATGCCCGGGTTGACTAGTCAACCGGAGATTTGATTATCAAATGCTTTGGTTGACTAATCGGCCCGAGCATTTGTGAAAATTTTAATAAAAAAATTCACAAATGCTCGGGTTGATTAATCAATCGGGCATTTGATGTCAAATGCTCCGGTTGACTAGTCGACCCGAGCATTTGGACCACTTCCTCAATTCATGAAATCTCGCATTACTAATAAAATTTCGACCAAATCATCGGGCCTTCCCTCTCTTTATTGTTTTCCCTCAACCCTCCCTCTCAATCGCACCCTCTCTCAATTGAAACCCTCCCCGTCCTCCTCCTCCCTCTGCCGTCCCTCACCTCCCAGTTCCCTGCTCTCTCGATTGGTTTCAACGACCTCGCTCAAGTTTTGCGCAGTTCAATTGGTTGAATCAACCTCCTAACTCCTTCGGGGTTTTCTTGTCTCCCAATTTCTAGGTTTTTCTAAATTACTCGAATAAATTATAGGGTTTAATATAATTGCCGACAAATCGAAGAAAGAGGAAGCATTGAGAGACAAATTTTTCATCTAAAACCCTAGATTTTGATTTTTGGGAAAACCTCGTATGTTGCCGATTCCTAAATCAAAAGTTGTGCTTTCTCTTAACCTAGGCCGTGATTTACGTTGTAGCTTGGGCCGGTTCGATGAGTTGATCACTGTGCTTGAAGGAGCGATTCAAGTTCATCACTTCGCTCACTTCACTCTTCAATTCGCCATTGCGTTCAACAATCGGCATGTTTGATTCCAATTCTCGTCCCTTTTTTCCTTGAATTTTGTGAACTTTAATCGATATTCGATTTTGTTTGATTCTTTTTCTTTTTTCGGTTTTGCAATTTTGTTATCTTCTTGTTTTTTGTTCCGTGTGTTTTGAGGTTTGGCGAGTTGAGGGGTGGAAAGTCCGTTGTTCGATTCCATATTAGACTTGCTACGGTCGAAAAATATCCCCATTTGTATGTATATAAATCTCTCTCCCTCAAAACTTGCTATGATAAGCGGATTTTTGTGCTTTAATTATATCACGGGTTCTTTGATTAGGTGCGGGAATTAGATTGAGCTTAGACCTTAGTGTTGAAGACCTTGTAGAAATATTTATGGAGTTTGTGGTTGTTAATTGCACTTACGTTTGTCAACCTAGGCATAACTTTATTCTTGATACAATCCTTTGGCAAAAAGTTTGTTAAATTCGATCTAATTCAATTCATCTAGTTTTAGCTCTATGTGTTGCGTTAACATGCTCCCAAGTCGATCACAACGTTCCACATGTTCTTTTCCATTTTGAGTGGCCTTCATTGTTGATTTTTTTGTCATGGTCACAAGTGGTAAATTCTTTGTTCGAGATGATTGGTTTGATAGTACACTAACACTATGGTAGAGGGGCCCAGTTTGATATATGGGATTGTTGGTTTAATTCCTTGCTCGACTTGATTCGTTTGGGTGTACAATAATAACACTATAGTAGAGGGGCGTAGTTCCCATGATGTAGATTTTTATTGTTTCGTGCTATCTCACCCCTTTTGGAGTTTTTTTACCCAATTGATAATGTAGTGAAGGAGAACAAATTTCCAACCATTTTGTTATCGAGCCTTGATGTTTGCGTTGCTACTAGACATTGGTTGGTGGTAATTTTCTCGCTGTTTTTTTTTTTTCTTGATTGGTTATATTTGTGGGTGTGAATTGATTGTGTTTGATTGTTTAAACAAGTCTTTTCGTGTTGTATTCCTATGCCTCAGATTTCTTATATTTGAAATTTGAGCATTGTTTAATGTTGGTTTTCAAATATGAATTCCTTATTGTTGTCTTCTGGAGGTTACTGTTGTCCCGGTCTGTTGCCTCTAGTGGTGCTTTGCCTTCGCTCTGCTGCCGCTTGCCATAGTTCTTTGTGTAGTGGCTCTTGGCTCCGCCTTTTGCTTTTGTTCTTTCAAATTCTCTCTCTTATTAAAAGAGATGACACAAAATCAAGTTTGATTATGGTATATCTAATTTTTCTTTTTGGAACCCATTTAGACATGAGTCCGATTTCGTTTATGATGTCCATTTATAAGAAAATTACTCGGAGAATCACTATGTTATGGTTTTCAATTCCAAGTTTAATTATTTTGAATTACAAAGTACTTTAAGAATCTCTAAAGGGAAAATTATTTTGTAACAGGTTAGTTTTAGTTGGGATGCCCCGAAAAAGGCGACATTTTGGTAATTTTTCCGACTAATATGTTCTCTAATGTTCAAATTTTATCCGTTATTTACTCTGCTTTTACTACGTTGAATTTAGGTTCTTGAGCTGTTGGGGTCTTTTGGTGATAATGAACTTTCTCTCGAGTGTCTTGATGGGGCTCAAAGATTTTGAAGCCGAGATGGCATCTACATTCCATCATCGTATGTATCGAGTTATTGTGAAGTTTTGGGTGTCGTATTTGGTTCTTGATTTCTTGTAGAATTAAGTCATCGATCTGCTTGCTTCGGAAATTCAAGATATAGCGGATAGCTTTTATCTTTCTTAATAGAGCTTCTTTTCCTATCGGTACCACGAGCTTTTTTCAACCCATTACAAGCACCAAATTGTATAATGATGTATGTACCTTAGTATCTTTGTTTGAGTTTGCTATTTTTCTTCACTAATGTGTAATGTGACTTGCCTTTCGTTTTTATTGTAGGTTAAAGCACATAGAGATCTAGCACACTTTGAAACTCCCATGTGGTAAAACTATACAAAGTAGCAAGGCTCGCTCCGTGTCGGCCGGTAAGCCCCCTATCCCCCTCGAAACACCCACCCTTTCTTGTTAACTCCCACTCTTCTTGTCATGATTCGGTTTTGCTAGTGAAATTCTTGATTTACTCTAGATTATTGCTACGAAGTAACAAGGTGTTTCTTGTTTATCATTCACGAGGTCTTTACTTTTGTCCATCCAGATTTTTCTTCTAACAAAGGCAATCAACGATATACAAAGCTTAATTTTGAGATATCTTTGGGTCAACATTGGTGCATGGTATGTCTAAATAGACAATTAAAATGTAAGACGAATGAAATTAGTGCAATCAAGGGACTGGAATATGATGCGCCTTCAATAATTTGGAAGACTAGTTCTTTAGTGATTTTACGTAAAAAGAAAGCTTTAACCCTCGGTACTTTGTGTATGATATGTTAATATCCCTTTTACATTATTAGAGTCTAGTAAGAGAATATGTTTTTCGTAGGATTAATCTTAGTTTTTAATTTGAGATTAGTCTAGGGGAGTCAATACTAGTGCATGGTGTTATGAACACTCTATTTCTTGTATCATGATTTACTCCATAGTTTGCTAAACCTCCTTGTCTTGTCTTATGAAAACTCGATGGTTTGGTGTTTTGCTTCATATTCTTATCTGTTTCTTGAGATCATCATTGAGAAAGGTAGATGAAGCCTTAGATGAAACTATGGAAACTCTTTTGTGATAAAATTATTGTTGCTAACTTTTTATTGCACTTTTTACCTCTCTCGATTTATGGTCACAAATGATAGAACTAACACCCTTAATTTTTATCTCTTCAAACCCGCCACCAAGCTGCAATGATTGTTGTTGCTCCTCCGATGGTCTTTGCCAATGTTGTTCCTGCTCTAGTGCGGCGGCAATCGTCAAGGTTCTTCTCTTAATTTCTTGTAAAGTGATTCCTTTTATTCGATGTTGTTTGATTTTCTTAACTCAGGTATTTTACTTCAATTTTGTTACGTAATCCGAGTGTAGTTCTTCGATTAATCGAAGGTTAATCCCTCGTATTTTAGGTAAAAAATCTAGCTTCTCTTTTTGTGTTTTTCTAAGTTGTAAATTCTTAATTTGCCAATTGTCTTTATTTTTCTTTCGTTATATGTTTAACCTTTGAGTTTAGACTTTGAGAATTATGTGCAAAAAAAATGCTCCCATAATGTTGTGTTGGATTTCTTTTCTTGCTTTCTTTGGTGGCGTGTGCTTTAGGTTGTTGATTGTCGTGTTTGTGGTGATCCGAACTTAGTAATTCGCTTTGCTTTTGTGTACTATAAATTTTTATGGTTTTTTAAAGGTAAGTACTATCCAGGTTCTCACTTACCTGGCATCTTGGTATTTAATGTTTTGGCCATCTAGATGATCTTCAATTACATAATAGATATTATAAACTAATATTACTTGGTATTCTTGATGATGATAGTTACCACGTGTTATAAATTACTTCCAAATTTAGTGCTTGATTGATCTTTTTTCGGATATGGTATTAATCCTTGTTGCGCTTGAATTGGAATTGATCGCCTTGTTGGATGCATATAAGAATTTAGAGTCCATAGTTTAGTTGTAAATTCCTTTGATGTCCATTATGAGAATTGACTTGGTGGATTATTTTGGTAATACAAACGTGAGAACTATAAAATTGAATTTTACTATCAGCTGTCTTACTTTTATGATGATCTCATGAAGAGATCAAATCACAAAGTAAAACAATATATTAAAGGGGTGATAGTTCATACTTCATATCTTGCTTTGTGTCTCATCTATGAAGACTGAGATTTATCTACATTTCCTCACGGGTTACGGTTGAAATTTAAATTTTTATGGGGATGGCGAGGCACTTGATTCTTTGTGGTTTAAGTCTTGATATGTGTGATATGATTGATATGTTGTCGTACACACTGTCAAAAATAATTCTGCAAAACCTTCTAACAATGTAGTAGGGTAAGTAGGGTCGAATCCACAGAGAGATGGTTGTTTTAATCTAGCTTCTAATGCATGGAGAAGCTAAACAAGATCAGGAATAATGAATTAAAGTTCTAAACTAATCAAACTACGAAAATCAAGCTAAAAAGGATCTAGGGCAATGGTTCACTATGTTCATAACTATAATCTATCAAAATATCATCAATGATTCAATTAATCAGATATCTAGAGCACATGTTAATCCTACGGTTGGGCCTTAACGCTCTCAAATCAACATATGCTAGTACGGTCGCTCAACAAAATCAGATTTGCTAATTGTAGGTAAGCCTCTAAAGAGTACTATCTCTCGATCTATGACTCAATATTAGCAATATTTAATCAGACAATTGATCAGATTGCAAGATTAACAATAAAAACACTAATCAATTAGAGATATCAATAACTAATAAAACCATTAATAAATATCAATCAAGAATCATAGCATATAAACATGGATTCCCAAACCCTATAATATAAACTACTCAATCATGAAATAAATAAAGAAATTTAAATCTACAAAGAAAAGCATGATCAAAGAAATCAATGAAAGAAAAGAGATGAAAATTATAAACTCATGAATTAATGAAGAAAAGAGAAACTAGGGTTTGCCATGAAAAACTAGAGAGGAAAGAAAGAAGGAAACTAAAGCTAAACCTAAGAATACAAAATATAACGTGAGAAAAAAGGGTTTTTGGGGGAGAGAGAAGACCTATTTATAATTTTTCCAAAATCGGCTAAAAAAGGAAAATAAACCCGTCTCGAGGCCGCCCGGGTCGGGCGACGGTGATTGAGGAACTACGACGAAACAGCAAATCCGCCCGGTCGGGCGCGCAAGCGATTTTGGCTCCTTTCTCGGCCGGGCGAACATGCCTTGCATCCTGTGAAAATTTCATTTCCGCCCGGTCGACCGGGCGGGAAAACAGCGATTTTGCGTCAACTTGTGAAGGCTGTGTCTCTCGAACCAGAAGTCCATTTGGGGCGTGTGACCTATCGTTGGAAAGCCCTTCAAGTCTAGTTTCCAACCCAACTGGAATTTCTTGATTCTAATAAGTATATCAAAGTTATGATCAGAAGAGTATACATGACTCCTTTTTCACATTTCTTCTAATGATTTTCAGACCGTTTCCGCTCAAACTCGTACTAAGACGTATCCATACTATCCTTATGCATCGTAGCTTATTTCCAAGTGCTCCTAATCCTCAAGCTCAGCTAAATATACTCCAAATACGTTCTCATTACCCGAAATTCATCAAAAACAAGAAAACATGCTTGAATAGGAGTAGAATAACATAACTTAAGAATATGATGCAATAATGAACCTAAATATGAATCTAAATGCTCTAAAATGCAACCTAAATGCACCTTAAAACTATATATAAATATGATTTATCAATGATCCAACTTTACCTCGGTTGGTAGAGTGGAGGACTATGCTTGGTCAAAGAGATGACTTTTAGGCCGCCATTGAACATAAGCCGACCTTCGCTCGGTTGGTAGAGCGGAGGGCTGTGGTGGTCAATGATACACGGGTACTCCTTAGGTAGCTGGTTCGAATCCAGGAGTCGAGATTTTTGTCTCTTCTCTTTTTTTCTCCTTGCTTTCTCTAGTATGCTTTTTAAGACTTTATCAGTAAGCCTTTGGTTGCGGATGTCTGTGCTCTGAAGCAAGTAGAACATAATCTCCTTACGAAATCCAAGATTATTATGGAAATTATGTGCCTTATTAGTTATTACTAGGATTGGCATTAGCTGAGTTGATAGAGTCAGTATAGCGAGTACTTTGTTCTGAGCGCGAGAAAATCCTCGAGACCCTATCCATTCCTCTTACGCCTTTTCATTACAGTCGGATTTACGCTTACACCTTGACCTTTGCCATTTGCACATTCTAGACAAAATGGTGGTGGTTTGGTTTCCCTCTAATTGTTACTAGTCTATGATGTTGGTGTTTGAAGTTTTCAGATTTGGGGAAGTTGTTGTCTACGGTTCGAGATATTGTCTAGAGTGTAATGTGTGTGTTAGCAAAATTTGTATACGGGAGTTATAATTACTTTATGTACTTATTGTTGGTTAATATCATTTAATGATAATATCATTTGTTGCATGTGTAATGTCTTTGCTTCTTATTGTGTTGTCGTTGTCCGGCTTGCTAGCTTTAGCAAGTTGTACACTTTTTAAAAGAAAATATTAGCAAATGCTCCGGTTGTTAAGGGGGAAAACCGGAGCATTTAACCTCTCTAAATGCTCAGGTTTTCCCTTAACAACAGGAGCATTTGGAAGGTTAAATGCTCCGGTTTTTAAACAACCGAGCATTTAGTCAAATAAATGCTCAGGTTAAAAGCGGAGCATTTGTAAAATGCTCGTATGACGTGCGCTCACGAGTCAAATACGGAGCATTTGTGGCCTTTTTAGCGGAGCATTTGAGGATTTTTCTACTAGTGATATGAACAAGCATATATACAAGTGATGAGACATCCCCTCCCCATGCTTAAACAAAGCATTGTCCTCAACGCTTGAAAAAAAAGGACAAAATGAAAGAAGGAAAGGGGGAAGAACTCACCGACTAGGAGCCGAGAAGGCCCGCCGAGGTCACGGCGTGATCTCTGGAGGCACGCTCCTCCACATCTGTTCTTTGTCGGCGCGCGTGAAAGCTCTACCTCGGGGTGCAGTATGTATCGGGGTAGGTATGGAGATGGAAAGTGTTAAGTGAAGTCATCATGCAATAGATAGCGTCGAAGTTGGTCCTCGGTCCCATCTACGCGAGATGAGAACTTATCTGCCTCAAGAAACGCTTGATCATCAGCTCCTCATATGATGCAAAAGGAGGAGGGACATGTGTGTGAGAGGACCCAACTTGGCCATCATGGCCACCGGTACCTCCATCTCTAGGATTAGGCTCCTCGTCCTCATCCTCATCCTCATCCTCATCCTCATCCTCATCAAACTCATCTTCTTCACCATCTCCATCATCCTCATCATCCATAACATCCACCCAGTGACCTCCCAGGCCCGGGGTTTGCGAACATCGCAATCGGCGATACTCGACACGCACTACCGCCGCAAAAGCGGCGTCGGGGGCAAGGAAGCGGTGCTCTGCTGCGGCATTGGGAGGAATAGCCACCCGAGCAGGTTGAGGTAGGGTCATGAAAGTGACATGCCTACCTCCATAAAGCCACCAAGCGGCCCTTCACCCGTGAAATGAGATCATCTTTGCACTAACCATCTTTGACGGATCATACATGTAAGAATCATCGGTCAATACTCGAACATTATCATTCGGTTGCACACCCAGGTGCTCTCGGCAATCAAGGAGATCATGCCACCCTTGCTGATTTTGCCGTTTACGCGGCTTAGAAAGCTCGAGACATCGAGCTACCCAGTTGCGGCTAGATCGGGCGTCCCAGGCCTTTCTGGTGTCATAGACCATAAAACCTTCAACTCTAGGCTAGGGATGTTAGTGGGTTCCCCTTGCCCTAATACGGCCATAGAAAGTAACTTTTGTGCACATAACGAAGAGGGGGGTGGCGCAAAAAGGAACTCTTGTCATTAGGAGTCTTGCCCAGGCGGGGTGAGTGCGTGCCAAAGATATCCTCATTGTACTCATTGGTGCGGTGGAAGTTCACGGCGTTCAAGTTCCGCCAACCAAAAATAGCTTTCAATTGTGGCATGGTTAGGCTATAGGGTTTGTCATTAAGGTGGAATTCAATGCTAGGACGCTCACCCTCGGTTTTTTTAGAGTAGAAAGGAATTCTAGGGTAAAACGCTCATAGGTTGGTGCCCATTTGTTCACAAAACCCTCGAAGCCCAATTTTTTGAAGCCGTTGGGTGGCCGGCTCAGCTAAGCCCAATGTCTCCAGTGCGGAGTAATCAACGAACTTAGTAACCTTGATGTGACGGTTGAGCCGGTGTGAGACACGCCCAACGCCCACGGTGCTCAGTTGTAAGGTTACGAAGTCCCAAGGTGTCTACCCTAGGGGTTGATTGAGAGGTGCTAGCTTCTCTCTGTTTTGGTTCGTTTGGTTCGGGGTGGCATGGTTCCACAAGTGTAAGGGCTTCCAATTCAACAAAAACAAACACAGCAAGTACTCCACTCCACGCTCCAACAACAACCAATCCACAAAAAGGCATAAAAATACCAACCACAATCCAATTATCCGGCCAACAAGCACCAACAATCACCAATAACAATCGACCACAATCATATATATCCAACCAACATAATTTCAACAATCCTAGATATGAAGCTAGAACAAAGAATTCAAGCTATATCAAAGGAAGGTAGGAATGTGAAATTTATACCTCTAGGAGATCGAGGGATGCACTCCAATGCCAAATTTACCAAGCTAGTGCCTAATGTGGTTGATTGCACTCTCGAATTGCACCAAACAAACCTCGATGCAAAAAGCCCCAATTTCTAGGGTTTATGGTAGTGGATTGATTTTGTGAAATGTGGGTTGAAATAGGGGGTTAGGAGAAGGTTGGGGTGTATTTTTGTAGTAGAAGGGTTGAAAAGAGGAGGAGGGTGGTGAAGATATGTGGTGATGGTGGTTGATATGGTGGAGGGAGAGGAGTGAGTGAGAGAGAGGGGAAAATTTCGTGTGAGGGAGAAAGGTAGAATCGAGAGAAAAGAGTGAGAGAAGAGAGAGAGAGACGCGGGGTTAAAACCCGTCTCGACTTACCTCGTAAACCACGAGTCGCGGTAAGCTCTCGGCATTTTGCCACGAGCCGAGGCAATGCGCCGCGACTCGTGCCTTTGAAGGTGTCTTTGCGGCTTCTTTTTCCTCAAATTTTTTTTTTTTTTTTTAACCTATAAGCACACCAAAAACAAACACAAAGACATTAATGTAAACAAAATCACACAAAAAGAAAAAGGACAAAAATGAAAAAGAAGTAGGTGTAGAACTCGGGTTGCCTCTGAAAAGCGCTCGTTTAAAGTCGGTGAGCTTGACTCACGAAAATCATGGGGCAGTTGGTGGAAGAGACAGACAATAAACTTGCTTGCCATCAATAGGATCACCGGTGACATAGTGCTTGAGGCGACTTCCATTCACCTTGAGCGAGCCACTTGCTTCACTAGTGACTTCCACTTAGAACCATAGGGAAAAACCTTGGTGACCGGGAATGGTCCGGACCACCTAGAACGCGGCTTGCACGGAAAAAGCTTCAATCGGGAGTTGAATAAGAGGACGGAGTCACCAATGTGGAACTCTCTCCTCATGAGCCGCTTGTCATGCCAATGCGAGAGCTCTCATAAGCGTCTAGCGGAGTTCATCAAGCTCGTTCAATTGCAAAGCTCGGCGTTCACCCGCTCGGTCAAAGTCATAATTTAGGCACTTGATAGCCCAAAATGCTCCGTGTTCTAGCTCGACGGGCGGGTGACATGCTTTTCCATATACTAGACGATAAGGCGTGGTACCAATAGGAGTCTTGAAGGCCGTCCTATACGCCCGTAGCGCATCATCTAACTTAAGAGACCAATCTTTACGCGATCTAGCCACGGTCTTCTCTAGTATAGATTTGATCTCCCTATTTGAAATTTCAATTTGTCCACTTGTTTGTGGATGGTAGGAAAGGCCGACGCGATGTTGCACACCGTATTTCTTGAGAAGAGCTTCGAACTTACGTTCAATAAAGTGACTTCCTCCATCACTAATCACGCGCGGGGGGACACCAAAGCGGGGAAAAATTACCTTCTTGAAGAACTTGGAAACCACACGGGCATCGTTCGTTGGAGAAGCCAAGGCCTCTACCCACTTAGATACATAGTCGAGGACTACCAAGATAAACTTATTCGAATAAGAAGATGGGAATGGTCCCATGAAGTCGATACCCCATACATCGAATATCTCGGCCTCGAGAATGAAATTGAGAGGCATTTCATTCGGCGCGAAATATTCCCCGTGCGTTGACATCCATCACATGCCTTGACAAAATGGTGGGCATCCTTGAACGAGAGAAGGCCCATAGAACCGCATTGCAACACCTTTGCAGCGGTTTTAGAAGTACTTGCATGGCCTCCACAAGGCATATCATGGCGGTGAGACAAGATAAAGGTCACCTCCTCCTCCGGTACACAACGGCGGAGGACCCCATCCGCACGAGATTTAAGGAGACAAGGATCGTCCCGGAAATAATATTTGACATCATGAAAGAACTTCTTGCGTTGATATGATGAATAATCGGGAGTTGGGACTCCACTAGCAAGAAAGTTCACTATGTCGGCAAACCAAGGAGATTGACCGATTGTAGTAGAGAAAATACCAAACAGGCGATCATCGGGGAAGGAGTCGTCGATTGGGAGATCATACGCTCGGGCGTCCAATGTGAGACGGGAAAGATGGTCGGCCCACGACATTATCGGTTCCTTTCTTATCCTTGATCTCCATGTCAAATTCTTGGAGAAGCGATATCCAACGAATCAAACGGGGTTTGGCATCCTTCTTGCTTAATAGAAACTTGAGAGCCGCATGATCCGTATGCACTATCACCTTCGATCCCACCAAATAAGACCCGAGAACTTCTCCCTTTGCCAAACACAACGGCTAGCAACTCCTTTTCGGTGGTGGTGTAGTTCATCCGAGCACCATCTAAGGTTTTGCTAGCATAGTAAATGGCATGCATCTTGCCATCACGCTTTTGCCCAACACGGCACCCACGGCATGATCACCGGCATCGCACATCGGCTCGAATGGAAGAGTCCAATGCGGAGGTTGAATAATAGGTCCTGAAATCAATGCATTCTTGACACTGTGGAAAGCTTCAGACATGACATCGGTAAACACAAATGGGGTATCTTTGGCTAGGAGCTCGGTCAAGGCCTAAAGATCTTAGAGAAATCCTTGATAAAACGGCGGTAGAACCCCGCATGACCAAGGAAACTCCTCGCCCCCTTTTACATTGATCGGGGGTGGAAGCTTCTCTATGACTTCGACTTTTGCTCTATCCACTTCGATACCCTTATCGAGATCCAACATGACCCAAAACTACTCCCTCTTGTACCATGAAATGGCACTTCTCCCAATTTAACACTAAATGGACTTCTTGACACCCTACGCAACACTTTTTCAAGGTTTATCAAACATGCATCAAAAGAAGGACCATAAACGGAGAAGTCATCCATGAAAACCTCCATAGAATGTTCTATAAGCTCGGGAAAAAAATAGCTATCATGCATCGTTGAAAGGTTCTTTGGAGCGTTACATAGTCCAAACGGCATCCTTCGATAAGCAAAGGTGCCATAGGGACATGTAAAAGTTGTCTTCTCTTGGTCACTTGGATCGACGGGGATTTGAAAAAAACCGGAAAATCCATCCAAGTAACAAACGAAGGAATGTTTAGCAAGACGCTCCAACATTTGATCAATGAAGGGAAGAGGGTAGTGATCCTTACGTGTGGCCTTGTTCAGCTTACGGTAGTCGATGCACATTCTCCATCTAGTGACGGTGCGAGTAGAGATGAGTTCACCTTTTTCATTCTTCACAACCGACATGCCGCCCTTTTTGGGAACAACTTGAGCCGGGCTTACCCACTTCCTATCGGAGATAGGGTAGATAATGCCGGCCGCAAGAAGCTTCAAAACTTCTTTCTTCACAACTTCTTTCATATTAGGATTAAGGCGGCGCTGTGACTCAATAGATGAAGCATTTTCTTGTTCTAGCAAAATTCTATGAGTACGAAAGATGGACTTATCCCCCTAATATCATCAATAGTATACCCGATAACACTCATGTACTTGCGAACAAGACATAACAACCGTTCAAGTTGAGAATTATTAAGTGCACTATTGACGATAATGGGATAGGTTGAATTTTCACCCACAAAAGCATATTTTAGCGAGAAGGGAGGGGGTTTCAACTCTACCTCGGGAGGCTTAGAACACTTCCTTAGTTGTGGCTTCAGACAGTAGGACCTCGATTGAGGGCGTATCGGGCGCACAAACCGGTGCATCATCTAACATCTTATCATATGCCATAGTATCTTCATCACAAGCCCCATTGTTGTTTAAGCACCGTTGAAGAGCATCATCATTCGTACTCTCCATATGTGAATCTTCTTCCGATCTCTCAACAACATCGGCCCAGATAACAAGTGTCTCCCCGAAGAAGGAGCATTCAACGCTTTGTGCGGCTCAAATTCCACCTTGTCTTCACCCACATTGAGAGACAATTTGCCGCTTTTCACATCAATCAAAGCTCCACTAGTAGAAAAATGCTCAAATGCTCAGGTTAAAAACCCACCAAATGCTCAGGTATTTGACCCGTAGCGAGACGTCATCCGAGCATTTGATCAATTTTTAAATGCTCCGGTTGTACCGGAGCATTTGGTATCTCAAATGCTTCGGTTCTTGAGAAAGCCGGAGCATTTGAGCTTTTCTACTTGTAGAAGTAGCTCAAATGCTTCGGTTGTTAAGGAAAACCGGAGCATTTTGAATCCTGAGTGCTCCGGTTTTCTTTAACAACCGAAGCATTTGAGATTTTTTTCGAAAAAAATTTAGAACACCTCTTGCCCTTGCTGGCCGGCGGCGTGGGTGACAAGCCTTACAATAAGCTGGATGCCGGTAGTGATAGGTAGTGGAGCGACAATACACCTTTGGTTTGAAGTCACAAAAAGGCACGCAAACATGATTTTAAGTTACCATGTATCTTCGTATTAATTAGTCATAACCAATCAATTAAGACAATAAATTAAGGATAGGCCAAAATAAAGAATAAACCAATACATTTTCTATAATAAATTATAATAGTCGGAAAAATAAATGAACAAAAAAGCAAAAAAAATAAAGCTATTTAAACCCCGAGCTTCAACCTAAATCATTAAAAGATAGAAAACCAAAACATGTCGTATGAGATACAAAAATATTCAACATTTCAACTAAACATAGGAGCTATCGGATGGTCATACATATTTGACTAGAATTCACAGAAAAAAGCAAACATGTCGAGGCAACAAAGTAGATAAAAGCCATTCCATGAACTAGGCGTTACATTGCAAGATGTGTGGTCGTATAAGGACCACTGCATAAGGTCAAAATCTGGTCGGCTGTGCATACAAACACAAACACACACGAGAGACATACAAAGAAAAAAGAGTATTAAAAAGAAACATAACTAAAGCAATTCAACATACGAGAAATTCCTTACCTAAAAGAAGACAAGTACATAGATAACATATTAATAATAGTAATAATCAAACAAGCGGGTCAATACTTTAGCAACCACACAAACAAGCTATATGTCATGATTTGTAGACTACCGAGTTATGATCCGATCTCATGGAAACACTACCATTTTTAGAGGCTTTACCCATGTCGAAATTCGATTCTACCTTATTCTTATTTAACCACGGAGCAAAAATATCGGTATAGTGCTCTTTTTTTCTTTGTATGTCTGAATTCCTCCCAAAACTAACTATTTAACATCAT
Organism: Beta lomatogona; assembly: GCA_947646795.1. NCBI lineage: Eukaryota > Viridiplantae > Streptophyta > Magnoliopsida > Caryophyllales > Amaranthaceae > Beta > Beta lomatogona. Next base: position 159,727 of record CANSNZ010001408.1, on the reverse strand, counting down.
AGACTAAAACCACTTATAATTATGCACCCGAATAAGAGAGGAGGGGACCACGAGAAGCGAGACAACAAACTTGTGGCATCGATGCCCCCCCTTGACATCACCAAAACAAAACTAAACAAGCCCGAGGTAGAAGGAAAAAGTTATTCTCGAGGGTTGAACCTCTATACACAAGCATCGATGACTAAGGCGAGACGAAATTATACTACAAGTGAAGCCCTTTGTTTAGCTCCATCTTCACAAGGTGCTTGGTTTGATTTCGACCAACAAGTTCATCACATATGCGCCGGATTGCAAATTAATCAAGATCGAGACAAAGTATAAGGAGGAAGAATATGATGATTATTACTAGAAGAAGTGGCGAGTGTTCTCACCCATTTTCGAGAATTCAAATCCAAATGTTGTTCGGTGTTACCTTGTCGATCTCATATATCTGTTCCAAACATCACACAAATTGTAAGCAAAGTGTGAGTTCAAAAATAGAATTCAGAATAATTATATAAAACAATATAACCATAATGTTATTAAAATTGACTTTAGCTCACTATGCGGCTTATCTATATCACCACGAAGCTTTTCGGTCTCTCTTTGCAACAACGAAAAATGATGGTCCGATGTAAAAGATCAAAGAATAGTTCGAAGTAAGGAAAGAGAGCATCGCATTTTGGTCTCTCTTGCAATAAGGAAAAAAATGGTCAAGCCACGAGATGTATATAGAAAGCAAGTGCATAATGTAATATCGAGGGGATACGTTCTATGATTCTCATCTTAACCCACATATTCCCTCGTAGCAACTCCCAAAAAGTACAATGCTCGACAAACTTCAAGTGAGTCTAATATAATAAAGTAGAAAACTTCAAATAAATCTCTATTCATATGTTCATTGTGGATAGCGGGCAATTCCAATCCCTTTATTAAGAATCATTAGTAACATCAAGACTCCCAAATCTATAGAATATAAAACAAAGCGATGCTTTTTAATCAATAAACCTAAGAAACTAACTATATTCAAGCATCACTCACCAAACAAACACCATGGAAGTTACATCTTAGTAAACCGCAGAAAGGAAGCATCGTGTTTACGGTAGGCAAGATAGATATCATCATTCACCAAACAAACTTTGTCACCACACCGCTATATATATATATATATATATATATATATATATATATATATACACACACATAAGTATTAATGCTTCTTTGGATTAGAAGGTGCTTGACACAGGATGAAGATCAGTGCAGCGAGGCTTATTCTGCGATAGTTTCCGAGAAAATACAAACGAGAATAATGTTACTTTCCCAAAGAGAACGAGGAAAGACGTTTTATGACTATAGCTGAAGTCTTGAAGAACTCATAACGATAGCAATATGGTAATTGATTTATAATTGTGAACAACAGATTTACCTTCTTCCCTACATAATATGTTGGATTAGAACAAGAGTCACTTTCAAAAATGAGTTGAATCAAAAACCATAACTATCTTCCACTATTCATAATTTTAATGTGTCCACCATAACAAAAGCTAATCTTTGCTTACAAGTCCTAATTCAGAGTAGTCTAGAGAAGTTCAAAGTTTAACTTACATTCACAAAAATAAAAAATGGCCTATAAATTTGGCACAACTCCAAATTAAAATGCTAGCTATAATTCAAGAACAGAGGGAGTACAACAATTAGCAATGCATTTTGACAAGTCAAAATCAAATCATAGCTGCTAACTAATTGACCACATATCTCTAGAAACCATGAAAAAAAGGGGAATGATTAGCGAGAGTACATTCATACAGCAAGCACTGCCACTAAGTATGAATCCCTGCCATTCGGGGAAGTCAAATATCTCAAAATGTACACACACCTATACCCTCAATGAGAAAAAATAATTACCCCTAAATAGTGTAAGCTAATTGAGTTTAGAATCAACAGGTACTCATAATATATTCCTAGAACAGTTTTCTCATTATAAATCAACATTTAGCTACACAGTTCCAAGTTTAATTAATCCTATATATACATCAACTATTGCAAGGAACCTACCTTACTTAACATAATGACCAGGAAACTGTTCTCAGCAACATTATTTTCTCCCAATGTTGTTGCATCTTTCAGAACCTTCCCCTATGGATGAGCATTTGTAGGTTAGCAGGATAATTTTCTGCACCTTGTATATTCTCAATGCTTTTCTTCACATCTGCAACCTAAACATAAAATTGATGATCAACATCCAGCATAAATCAGTTAGACTCTAAAGAATGAAGTTAGACTCTAGTTACACACAACAAGAAATAGCCTTCGGTGATGAATTTGATAAAAGTCCAAGTACAAACAGGAGTACATATGCCGGCTAACTATAACCAGGGAGGGGAGGGGGAGAGAAAAACTAAAATGAAGGCTGTAAGATTTAGCGAGATATAGGAACCTTCGCGGCCATTTCTTTATACGTGTGTGTGGAGACGAATCTTCCTTCATCCGCTACTTATTATTCTTTATGTCACATATATCTCAAGCATGAATTCTATCTCGCACCAATTAAAATGTCTTATCAAATGATGCCAATTATCAAGAACCATAAAAGAACAGATCTTTTAGAAATCATACTCTCTTGCTATTTATAGTTGCCTCAAGCATCTCCCGAAGTAGCCTTCAATTCATTTACTCTACTATGAACAATAAAGATGAAATTTTTCATGGCGGCGGGATCATCACCCCGACTTCATTCCACGGCTGTTTAGTAGAGGATACATGATCGAGTTACTTGCCGGGTTTGTTATATGTTCTAAAGCAACAACAACATCTATATTATCAATTAGCACTTCAATTTTTATAATATAAAACAAGTGAGAAAGTGCATGTGGAAGTTATAAATGGGAATTCCAAATACAAGGTTATGATATGCATAGAATATTTTTAGCCCTCTCCCCCTTAAGTAGAATAAATAACTATCGGCTCTCAAATGCCGGGAAATATTTAGCCGTTAGACATCAATCTCCACCAACCAAGTTATTGAACCCTAAGTTAGGATCACTCAACCAAAATTAATCCTTCTAACTTCATAAAGGAAAAAAAAAAACGAAATTTCGCAATCACACCGATCTCGAGCGACCAAATCACAACCATCAATAACAATATCAAAGGTCGTACCTTGAATAGGAAACAACGCACTTGAATCCTTTTCGAAATCAAGATATCTTTCAACGGCTTCGAATACGAAAATTCGAAAGTGAATTAGGGTTTCCGCTTCATCTTCTTCCTCCCGCCTCATCCATTAATTTAGGCTTTTTAGGCTTCAAATCAACAACGGGTTCAACTAATTCGAGTTTCTTCTTCTCCTTTTCCCCTTCTTTATCCGTCTTTTTTTGCTCTTGATTTTCTTCTCGGATCTAGGGTTTGATGCTTCGTACTCTTGATTTTCTTCTCGCATCTAGGAAATCATGCTTCGATTAGCCAATTAGATTAAACCGGTTGAGAGGGCGGCGGACTTGCGAGAGAGGGCGACGGAGTAGTACGGTTTACGGGGTTTAATAGAGGGGACTTGTGAGGTTTTTAGCGAGAGAAGCGGGGGACTTGGGAGGGGAGGGGAGGGGAAAACAATAAAGACGATGAAGGAATGATGAGGGTCGAATTTAGAATACGTACGGTTTACGGGGTTTAATAGAGGGGGTCCAAATGCTCGGGTTGATTAGTCAACCGGAGCATTTGACATCAAATGCTCCGTTTAACTAATCGGCCGAGCATTTGTGAATCTTTTTATTAAAATTTTCACAAATGCTCGGGTTAATTAGTCAGCCGGAGCATTTGATAAGTAACAAAGCAGTTTTTCCACTAGTGCTCCCGCGATGGTAAAGGCACGATGCACCCAAGATAATTGGCGTATGTACATCTTCGGGCATCTCCATGACAAAGAAGTCACATGGAATAGTCAATTTGCCCGCTTGAGGGGGTACATCCTCCAAAACACCCAAAGGGTATCGATAGACCTATCCGCTAGTTGTAGAGAGACGCGGGTAGGGCTAAGGTCATCGAAGTTAAGCTTCTTGAAGATAGTGTTAGACATGAGGCTTACACTAGCTCCCAGATCTACAAAGTGCCCTTTGAATAGTCACGTCCCCAATAGAGCATGGAATGGAGAAACTTCCCGGGATCACTCAATTTTGGAGGAAGCTTGTTAAGAAGAATAGCACTACACTCTTGAGAGAGTTCCACCGTAGAAGCTTCACTCAGATTTTATTCTTACCGGACAAGAGTTGCTTCAAGAACTTAGCATATGTAGGAATCTCGGACATAGCCTCAAGGAATGGGATGTTAAGGTGCATACCTTTCAACAACTCAAGAAATTTCCCGTATTTCTTCTCGATTCGAGCATTTGCCAACCGATGAGGGGAAAAGAGTCGGCTCAACATAGACTAGAAGGCTTTGGTGGTGCTTCATCAACCTCTTCAATGGGGTCCTCCTTATCAACTACATCACCAACACTCTCGGAAGTGTCTCCCCACAACCTTTGATGGTGTCACGGTTAGCTTGCTTGGCTCCTCTAAAGTTTTTCCACACCGCAAAGTAATTGCACTCCACATTTTGGTGACCCTTTGGATTCGGTTCCGGTTGCCCCGGAGATTGGGGTGGTCCCTTTTGAAGCCGAGTCACTGTTGAGTCACATGGGACATTTGTTGAGCTAGTTGCGCAATTTGAGTGTCAACTATCTTGTTATGAGCATCCATTCTATCAAACTTCTTGTTAGTTTCCTCGGAGGTAGCAAGGAGTCTTTCGAGCAAGGAATCAGTATATGATTTTTGAGAAAGTTCTTTGAGAAGGTTGGCCTTGTTGTTTTGTCTTTGGAACCCGGGAGGATTGGAATTGCGTGGTGCTTGAGGTTGATTGTTGCTCCAAGAGAAGTTCTCATGATTCCTCCAACCCGGATTGTATGTGTTTGAGTAGGGGGTCGTTTCGAGGTCGAGCATTACCATACACAGCATTGGCTTGCTCTTGCTCTACAGAATCCATGTCCCCATAAGTGGAACTTGCATTATTCCCTTGGAAGGCATTCATCTCGGCACTAGGACCAACTGATATATTCCTGATGTGTTGAGATAGAGCATCAACCTTACTAGAGAGTGAGGTTAGTGCATCAACATCATACTTGCCACCTTTCTTAGAAGTAGATCGCTCCACTAGACCAATGGTAGCTGAAGCGACCATCTCCTCAAGCAAAGCCTTGGCTTGATCGGCCGGTCTTACCCATGAGTGCACCACCGGCATGCATCGATAGAGATTTGGACTTCATGAGTCGACCCATTATAGAATGTCGAATAAGGAGCCATGTTGGGACCTCATGATGAGGACACTGCCTTTGTAAATCCTTGTACCTTTCCCAAGCTTCATAGAGTGATTCACCATCCAACTGAGTGAAGGATGTGATTGCATTGCGTAGCTTGGCCGTCTTCCCAGGAGGGAAAGTACTTCGACAAAAGGCGTGGCTAGAGGCGGTCCAAGTTGTGAACTTGTTTGCTTCATGACTCTTGACCATTCTTTTGCTCTGTCCCGCAAGGAATAAAGGAACAAGCGGAGGCGAAGAGCTTCATCGAGAGGCCCCATTAATCTTCAGCTTTGTATCACATTTTTCGAGAAAAGCATTGATATGTTCATTTGGGTTCTCCATAGAACGCCCCTGAGCGATCTTGTTGTATGAAATGGATCGATTGGATCTTGATCTCAAAGTTGTTGGCCTCTACGGTAGGCACGGCAATGCTAGATGTAGATATCACATACGGCATATTATATTCGCGAAGAGGGCGAGCCATTGGTTCTCTCCAGAATATTTTCTGCTCCACTCTTCTTACTCGGCGTTGAGTCTCCTAGTTGTGGCTTCTATCTCGGGATCAAAGACCACGTGATCTACACATCGCGATAGCTGCGCATTCGGAAACAACAACTAGTGAAGAAATGAACAAGAAACAAGGTAACGGGTGTAATCTATTAAATCTATAATCAAAATAATTCTAATCAGTAGCCTCCCAGACAACGGCGCCAAAAACTTGTTAGGGTTTTATTTTAATACCGCAAGTGTACGGTGTCGTAGCACATACGGGTCGAACTCGGGGAGGTATAAGATTAACCACTACTTGATTTTTAGATTACAAAATAGTTACACAATCCGAGAAATGAGGAAGAGTCCATGAACTAAAGGATAAACAAACGACAAAATATGACAACCTATATGAATATGATAATTAAAACACTAAGATTAAGTATCACCACTACTATGAATTGATCAAACCATAACTCACTTCCCAATTATTCAATTATAGCTTAGGTAAGAATGACATTCCCTTATGATTTAGCAATAAAGCACATCTGCGAACCAAAACTAAATCCCAAATCATCCAACAGTACCTAAAGCTCACTTTCATGATAGCAAAAGGCCTAACTAACATGTATGTCTCCTATTTTCATGGCTTACATACACAATTAGAAGCATTAAGAGCCAATGTCAATTAAATCCCAATTCCAATTCTCACCTTATTTTCATGGGAGGATCTAAATCAATGACAAGACTATCCGAATTAAGACCCAACTTTCGTTGATGAACTTAATTAATGAAATAACAATTTAGCAAACAAACATATGATCCTAATTTCTACTCCAACCTTCGTTGATAATAAAAGTTAGGGCTAAAGCAAGATGCGAAATTGACTAAAATTACAATCTTGTCAAACCCTAAGCATATAATTCAATAACATGGGAATTAGAGCAACAATCTACAAGATCAATCCATAATAGGGCTCAACTTAATCCTAGATAGAAGTACTACTCACTAATCATGGTGATAAAAACAATAAGCATAATTGAGTACATAATTAAATAGATTAAAGAGAAAGGAAAGAGTAAAACTTATTAAGATTGCTTGAATTGTAGAGGAATCCCAAAGTGCTTGATCAAATTAATCTTCAAACTCCAAGTTTTGCATAGAAAATGAAAGCTAGGGCTAGAATTCTAGTAATAATGTGCATAAAAAACTGAAAAGAAAATAACATCCACTATCCCTTTTTTTCCGAAAAACCCGCCTAAACATAAAAGCGATAAAATAACATAATGCAATGCGCTGCCCGCGTCTACCGCGAGTCGCGCCCATGACCGCGAGTCGCGGTACGCTCTCGGCATCCCACCGCGAGCTGCTGCCAACGCCGCGACTCGTGGTAGAACCGATGTCTCTTTTCTTCCTTGGACTCTTCAAGTACGGCTTCCAACCCAATTGGACCTTGTAGGAAGCCCAATTACTTCCATCTTGGACCTAGCATGGTGCCATTAAACCTCTAAAAGAGCCACAAATGCATACTCCTCTCATAATTCAGCATTTCTCATCAATTCCTATCATTTGGGTACACATCTACTCAAATCCATCCAAATCACAACATAATATCCCTCAAAATGTGCCAAAATAAGAGTAAAATGTGGACTTAACATCTCCTCCTCATTGGCCTCCTCAGATGCCTTCAAACAGTCTCGTTATATATGGCCCAGGAGTCCACACTCATAACAAAAAGTAGGGAGTCTCTCATATTTAATTTCAACCAACGCCATCTTCCCACTCCGAGCTTTAATTTTCTGGACACGTCGAAGTGGTTTTGAGACATCAAGATTAACTTTGACTCGAGCGGATTTATCCCACGCAATCGCATCGGATTCCACTTCCATAACTTCCCAAATACGGTGAGCAATTACGCGCACAAACGACTCCGTCCATTGTCCATGGCGGATTGTACAGTCGAAGCCAAAAAGGGCTCCGTGTCAAGGTAATATTCGAAGGCTGAATACTGCCCTCGAATTCCTCCAGCATCACGAAATTATTATCAAAAGTCGAAGGCCTCCCTGCCACCACCTTATCTTTATCCTTCTCCGTTGCGAATTGCACCACAAAGAGACTATTTTCGGTTTGACGAAATAGTGCTCCCTTAGAGATGGTCCAGCTTTGGTTCAAAGTTCGTTTTAGGGCCTCGAAATTATACGGTCTAATTGATAGAACTTTCCCTATCAACGATAAATTAATCGAGGGAACAAGTGCAATTTCCTCGATGCCATCTAACTCCACACCCGAGTCTTCCTCTGCGTAATCTTTAACTTCGTAACCTTATCAATGAGATTGTCAGCCATATAATGATGATAATGACTAACACAGATCCCAATAGGGATTATCAAAGAGCGAAAATCGAGACAAAAAGCTGAAAATCCTAGGACTGAGACTCAAACCCTAGAGAGAACTAGAGATAGACTTTTTTTATAACTCAAAATCAATTACTCAATTTTTTTTAATGTATACTGTATACAACTAATTGTCAAGTACTCCCTCCGTTTCTTATTAGATTTTCCATTTCTAATGGCATAATTTATAGATAAAGAAATTCCTCAAAAAAAAAATTCCAATATATACGAAAAATAATAGTTATGTGGGGTCTTATTTGATTCGTCTCATTGTGTATATTAAGAAAATCAAACTTTTATAATTTTTACTATTATGTAATTAAAGATATTAAAGATATAAAACATATATTGGTAAACGTACATTAAATCAGAGATCTAATAAAGGACGGAGGGAATACTCAACAAATGTTTTGAAATACGGCGATTTAAAACTCTTATTTTTTGTGTAATGGGTATTCTATTTTGGTTACTAGTTTAGTCTTAACATCATACATGTTAATTTTATATTTTGTATATTACTCGTGTTCCTAGTAGGTTGTCTCAATTTTCCAGTAAACAACATTTTTTTATAGGGAAAATTGATTTAATCAGTCCCAACTATGGGCGTCCCGACAAAAACAGTCCCAACTATGGTTTTTTATTGTTCAGTCCCAACTTTAACCCCCCCTTTACACTGGTGGTCCAAGTGGACCTGTGACTTACTAAACCGGTAAAAAAAAAAAATTCACCTGTTTTTTGACCCCCCTTTCAGTCTTTTCTCTCTCCTCCCTCTTTCCTCCCCTTCCCTTGCCACCCCGCCACCATCTTGCCACCACCCCCAGCCCCCCACCCCGCAATCCTAGAAAGCCTCTGCTCGCCGCCCACCCTCCGACGCCTGACCCACAACCCCAATCGCCACCCACCATCCGACCCCCAACCCCAATCACCACATTCCACTGCGACTTTTCTTTGCCTTTTCGGGGGTGGGGGAGGTGTTTCGAGGGGGGGGGTGGTGTTCTGAGAGGGTGATTTCGAGGGTGGGGGAGGTGTTTCGAGGGTGGGGGGTGGTGTTTCGAGGGTGATTTCGAGGGGGTGAGGGGAGGTATTTCGAGGGTGGGGGGGGTGTTTCGAGGTGATTTCGGGGGGTGAGGGAGGTATTTCGAGGGGTGGGGGAGGTGTTTCGAGGTGATTTTGGGGGGTGAGGGAGGTATATCGAGGGGTGGGGGAGGTGTTTCGGGGTGGGAGAGGTGGCGGCGGGGACAAGGGGGGGGGGGAAGGGGAGGGGGGTGGCGGGGGGAGGGGAAAGGGGGGGTGAAGGAAGGGGAGGGGTGGCGGGGGCGGAAGGAGGGGTGGTGGGGGAGGTGTTTTGGGGTGGGAGAGGTGGCGGCGGGGACGGGGGAGGGAAGGGGGAGGGGGTGGCGGGGGGGGGGAAAGGGGAGGTGGGGGAAGGGGAGGGGGTGGCGAGGGCGGAAGGAGGGGTGGTGGGGGAGGTGTTTCGGGGTGGGAGATGTGGCGGCGGGACGGGGGAGGGGGAAGGGGAGGGGGTGGCGGGGGGAGGGGAAAGGGGGAGGTGGGGGGAAAGGAAGGGGGTGGCGAGGGGCGGGGGAGGGGTGGTGGGGGAGGGGGTTAGGGGGAGGTGGTGGAGGGGGTAGTGGGGTGGAAGGGGAGGTGGTTGTGTGGCGGTGGAGAGGAGGAGGGAGGAAGAAGATAGAAAAAAAAAAAAAAATAGGAAAAAAATGGCAAATTACACATTACGACGGAGTTAGTAGCACTCTTTGGGGCTACTTATTGTAAAATGCCCATCAAAGTTGGGATTAAACAATAAAAAACGATAATTGGAATTTGTTTTGTCGGAACGTAGATTGGATGATTAAATCAATTTTCCACTTTTTTTATAAGATAAGAAAAAAAAAATATTAAGAGATTCTCTCATTTCGAGAAAACCCCAAATACATTTTCTATTAAATAACATAGTCTCCACAATCTCTCTCTACTTTTCCTACTACCCCATATACTAAAATACACAGTTACTTATCATCACTCATCAGTCAAGAATTTGATGTGACTAAAGCAATAGTCATATCAAACCTGGTATATCACGGGTCAGTTTGTGATATACAAATATTGTTTACAGCGAAGTTTTACAACAGCTGGCTGCTGGCCTATTAGCTCAGCTGGTTAGAGCGTCGTGCTAATAACGCGAAGGTTGGCAAGGTTTCATTGATGGTAGTTCACGTTTTTCGCACAAAAAATTAGTTTTGAAGCAATCACCTACTTTCTGCTCAACTCCATTTCCAAAATTCAACCCATACTTTCTCATCGACTTCAATTTTCACCCCAAAAGTTTCAATCTTTGGAAGCGAAATTTTCAAAAATTGGGCAAATTTGTTGCACAAAAGAATGAGTTTATTTGATCTTGAAAAGCATTTTTGCCTTTTATGGCGCATATCATAGCAACCCAATTAATATATTTATACATATGTTGTTTGTTTGGCCAATTTTCTACACTACTCTTATGGTATTCTACTATGTACCTATGTTGTTTTTTCCCCAATTTTGCTTCATTTTTCACCATAATATATGCTGTGTTTTATGTGGGTATGGATAAAAAAGCTGGCTCTTTGGCTGCTCTTCTCTGTTTCCTCTGTTGGGTTGGAGCTTCTGCTTGTGCTACCCATCTTGGCTATTCTTTGACTTGGAAGGTAAATTTTCTATCTTTGTAATTTCTTCTCAATTATCCTTTAACTAATTTTAATTGAATTTTTGTGTGTTTTTTCATGAATTTTTGTTGGGTTGTGGGAAATTATTGCTTTTAAGTTGATTTTTTTTTGCAAATTTGATTGATTGATTAATGCTTCTGTTGAGTGATGATTGTATGATTTGGTTTTGTTGACTGTTAATATTGTTTCTGTGACAATTGATTGGCATTTGGTGGCAAAACCTAGGAGTTGATGTTTTCTATGGTGAGTAGCTAAGCCTGAAATTGGATTAGGGATTTTTAGAAATGTTTAGGTTTTTAGGTCAATTGACAAAAATTACACTGGTTTTTAGGTTTTTCTCAAGTTTTTCAAGTTTCACGTTGGACCATTTCATGTAAAATTGCACTAATTGATTACGATTTTCTTACCTTATGACTGTTTATTCAATGAGCCATGAGTGTTGTGGGTAAGGTTACTTTATACTGCTTTAGCTATCCTACACTCCTTTTTATTATTAGTAGAACTTCACTTTCTGAATCGTAGCTTAAAAATTAGATAGGGGTTGTTTTGCCTTGCATCTTCGGGGTGTCTTTGTGCTTTCAGAGATACTAGATTGCAATATGGATGGGACAGGAGTAGTCTATTTCCATAATGCAGTACATCTAGTACATTGATTACAATAAATAGCAAAGTACAAACACACGTAGTGATAATATAGTGATGCTTTTGGGCATACTGAATTAAGTGACATTGCTTCGGCTGAGATGAGTTCCTAGAAGGACCTGATTGGGTGTACGAGTACTGTGGGTCTTCTTGTAGAAGGACCATGTAGGTAAATGTGAAAGCCCATTTAACCCGTGTATTACTCATCTTCACTAGAATTGGAACTGGAGCATATGCCATCCCATTTCTTTTTTACATGCAATGAATCCCCCTGGTGACGATCCAAATTTCCTCATCTCATTTTAGCTCTTATCTATTACTACTACTATATTAATGAGTTCCTATTTTCTGAGCTGGAGTTAGGTTCAGACACGAGGGTAACCTCACTAGTCTCTTCTATCATAGAAGTATTATCTTTTCTACCCTGAATTTTTCAATATCTTTGTTTTAGTTCACTGGATATACCACAGGCGGTATCCAAAGTTTTCTTTGCCTAGCCATCAAATGTGTCCTCATTTCGTTGTAGTTTTACTACTGCTGTATTTGGCCTCTTTGCAACTATTGAAGTTCGTATAATCATTTACCAACTGCGTGCTCTACTCTTTCTTACTGCTGGACAATAAGGATGTAGCATACTACTTTGTCTCCTTTGCTTAGTATTCTTTTCTTCACCTTCTCTTGTGTTTCAACTTCTATTCTGATCCTAGCAACCACCTTTAGTTTGGCTTCCTCCATCATTTTTTTGTGGTAACTGTCTCCTGTTTCTAGGAATGTTTAAACTCTGTTATTCTAGGACAGTGTTATGTACTTTGCTCATTTTCATCGTAATATGTGAGAAAAATATATGGCTCCATAATTCGCTGCACCTTCAGGTAAGAAATGTAGTATGACTACACAATACATACCTCACGGGGGATTTGGTTCGATGGTGTATTACATTGTGGGTTCTATACGAGTAATATGTTTTAATGGACATGTAATTCATTATATTAGATGCTAAAAACATATTTTTTATCATAAAGTAAGTTCAAATTAAATTAGGTAAAAGACTTAGTTTTCACGCAGGCAATATTTTGGAATGTAGGGCAGCGGACTTTGTAGATTTAATCTTTCACCCTTCCTTGTTTCCAATACATGCTTCAAATGTGTGATCCAAACTATCGCTTGTAACTAGCTGTCAACTTCTTTGTATCGCTTTCTTGTGAAGAAGGAACATCTCCAAAGTGTAACTTTTAGGAATCGTCTTTTCTGGTTTGCCATATATGGGGCTATGATGTCTGCTAGTTAGAGTCTTAGAGAGGACTAAGTTGCATGCCAAGAGTGTGGAGATTTTGGGGAGTTTGAAGTAAATAGGGGAACTTGATGCATGATATGAAAAGGTGTAGGAGTATCGAGAAATCCTGACACACACTAGCTATCGTAAATTCGTAATCAAAACCACTATCTTCCTCATTATCAAGGTACTAGCAGTTGTGGCTTTTGCATGATTATTGACCCTTGTCTATTTACTCATGAGAAGGATGAAAGTAATAAAACAAGTAGAAAAATATTTTAACATGGAAACAACACAATCTGCAAAAGAAGATTGGATAGATGAGGTTTTCAATCTTTCTGAATTTGAACAGGATTGTACCTAAATTTTGCATCATTGGTTTGCTATCGATAGACAAGATAGTACAGCTTTTTTTTTTTTTTTTTCAATCTCACCAGAGTAATACATGTTATCGATAATGAGCAAAAGGATCAATTTGCTTTCTCCTTCAAGATGTGCTCCGTGAGGAATACAAATTTTGAAGTTCCTCTTACTTTTGGCTCGATCCTGGACTAATCTTCTTAGTAATCCTCGATGCCACCTATCTGAAATCACATTCTCTTTGATGTCTTTTCAGTCAAAATTCCTTTGACTATTACTTTTAGACGTTGCTATCAAGTGCATAATGGCATTGTCAATTGTTACTGCTGCTAGTGCAAACAATGATGCGCTCTCGAGTCTCGAGTGAATTGAACTTTCCTGTGCTTATGAGCTAATCAGTTTGCTGTGGTTTTGCCGGAGGTTTCATTTTGTGTTTCTGCTTGGTTAAGCTTACTTCTTGATTATGGTGCTTCAAAGACCAAAATTTTCTTATCTTGTCGTTCAAGATTTTGATGTTATAGAGCTCTGTACATTTTCCAGGTTTTTTTTTGTTATTTAGCACTCATCACTAATATGGTCTGGTAGACCGGGCATACATGAAAATGTTGCTTTCAATATGTTCTGATAAGTACCTCTTTTAGCTGCAATGTCCAACCATTTTTAGGCCTTTTATGAGCATTGTTCTTCAGTTTCTAGGTGCAAGGGGTTCAAGGAATAGGGAAAGTCAGATATAAATACTGCTCCTCCAATCACTAGAAGCTGCTTGCTTTAGTATTTAGTAGACTTGTTTCCTTACACTAAAGGATAATATTTCTTCATTGCAAAATAATCGATAACGTTCAACATTTTGTGGTCAAACTTGGGTAGCTTTGACCATAGATTAATTTCATTATATTGTACTTCCTTTGTTCTAAAATAAGTGCAACATGGGGGAAGCACAAGAACCAAGGAGAGGAGAAAGAGGGACCCATGTGATGAAGACGAGAGATAAAAGAATTGAATGCCAAATAAAGTAAGACAGAGAAAAGGGACAAGCCTAGTAATTTGTTCTGCATTCCATGAAACGCAATATTTGATAGGTAGTTCCATACTTCCAGCACTAGTGATGCCAATACATGCTTGTTTGCAAGGTCTTTATAGTTAGAAAGTGGAACATACAAAGGTTTGCAACAAATGAGCATTGGGGGACTGATTTCACATCACTTTATTCAAATGCTATTAGATTACGGTCATTAAAAAAGGAATATTTTACATGGTAATCTTGTGTTTTAGCACTATGGATTGGTGGTTGCTGGGTGGCTTTGGGTGCAAATGGGGGAGTGGAGAGAAGGGTGGGCTGGTCACTGAGTGAGATCTATGACTATGATTGACTGGTTGTTTCTATGGGGTTTGTGGTGGCTGGTTGGGATGATGGGTCACATGGTGGTCTGGGAGAGTGTGGGTTGGTGGCCAGTGTGGTGCTTGGCAATGGGGTGGATTGGGGGGGGAGAGGGAGAGAAGAATGGTAAATGATTTTTTTTTAAAGGCTCTCTTTTTACTTTTTTGAAGGAAAAATCTTGTTTAGAGGTTTTGGTCATGAAGATCACGGCAGCAATTGAAAAAATATGTAAGGTTATTCTATGTATATTGTTTTTTTCTCTCTACGTAAAAGAAAGTGCTAAAACACAGGGTTATCCTGGGTAATATCCCCAAAGCCGTGAAATCGTGATTTGAAACTTAATCTTCACATATCTATGTTACCTATTTACGAAGATGTGAATACAAGTATATAACCAAGTGTCTAACATGGTTGGGCCAAAATTTTCTCACAAGTTTCGAGCAAACTTCTTGAAAGGTTAAATGAATCACCAAGCTTAAATATTACTCCCTCCGTCTCTCAAAGGATTTCCCATTTCTCTTTATCACGTTTGACAATGCATGTTTTGTAACATTAGTATCTTTAATTACATATTAATAAAAATTATAAAAGTTTGATTTTCATAATGTAGTCATTGAGACAAATCAAACAAGATCCCCACATGACTGTTTTTTTCCTTATGTTGGATTTTTTTTTTTTTGAATAGTGCCAAGATTAGAACTGGAAAATCTTTGCGAGGACGGAGGGAGTATAATTTCACACACATTGGCAAATGAGGTCAAACTTAGAGAGTTATGCCAACCAAAGTCAAATATAGCCTATTAGTTTGTTTTTGTGGTAGCATGTGATTTGCTTTATTCTAATCAAACATGAAAAGTTCTGCAATGATTACTTGTCCAGCTTTTGGAAAATGGATACTGCACATAATTTTCTATTTCAAGATATTTTTGATCGAATGAGAATTATGTAATGAGCAGCTACTTCATCCAATAAGATCTTAGGTTATATCCTGAAGGTGTAACTTGTTTAAGCGTTGTGTTCTCGGACTCCCAGTATTTCTACTTCTCTATGTTTGCAAAAGGCCAAGGAGAGCTTATGCAAGAAGTTTGTTATTTGTTGTGTCTTCTGATTCATTCCCCAACTCTATTCTAAATTTGTTGCCTGTGTTATTGCTTTGTGTCCAATGTGGTATGTTTTCTTCCCGGGGGAAAGGGAGGTTGGGTTTATTGAAAATGCAAACTGCGAAAGGTTTTGTTTTCTGGTTTTTGCTTCCCCGTTTTTATTTCTTCCAATATGATAGCCACGGTGGACTTTGAATCATCCTAGGATGTTGTTACCTCTCTAGCTTAGGAAGCCTGATCAATTTTATGCTATCTTTCCTTGTAGTGTTCTGCGTATACGCTGTCACCATCTGTCTGCAACACTGTAACTTACCTTTTCTAAGCAATTATCTGGTCATTATTATAAAGGATTGAAGGGAAAAGGATGCTTATTTGTTATGCAAAAGAGATTTTATGGTGACCTTTAGCAGTTTGGTTCCTGCACATCTTTCTCGTCGTCCTATCTGGTTATTTAGGTAGAGTGTGTAACTAAAGCATCCTAGGGGCCAATTTTCTTCTGGGGCAGGGCATTGTCTATTAACAAAAGTACCAAGCACCTCGAATCTTTGTGCTTTTATTTGTTTCCATTTTTTCCTTAAGTGCACAAAGAAATATTTTGTTGACATTTTCAGATTGGAATAAATTTTGTTGCTTCTGCACCTTTTTTCCTTTTGAGTTCTCACTGTCGAGACCTGTACAATAGTCATCAATCAGTAGAATAGATGCAAAGAGATTGTATGCTTGTTTTGCATTAGTACAGACAAATTATTATGTCTTGTAATGAGTTGATGATGTTACTTATTGAATCTTTTGATGAGTGTATTACCACAGGTTTGATGCTGACTTAAACAGTGTGTTTGAATAATAATGGGGGAAAGAAAGGGAGAGAGAACTGGTAAGGTGAAGGGAAGCGAAAGAGTGAATTAGCATTTTCTTCTCATATCTTTCCAAATACCTGAATTTGGATCCGTCACTCTCCTTTCCTTTCTTTTGCCTTCTAGTTTGCTCACCAAACTCCCAATAACATGTGATATTCTGATTTCAGATCATAATCCTATTTTAAAAGTAATTCTTTCCATGAAGATTATCAACGGTAAGCCACCAACCGAAGTTGTATATTGACCAACAACAAAGACATCCAAAGTTATCTCACTATAATTTATTAATATGAGTACATCTGCAGAATATGCAATGGTCCTGCTTCAAACCACCACTGACCAAAATGAATGTCATTATTCTGGAAATGTGCTATTCTAGAACATATATTTTACACTGCAACTTAAATTTATCTTATATTCCGTTGAATCCTTCTGCATAGATTGCATTGTCACTTTGCTTGTGCTAAAGTTTCTCAATTGTATGTAAACCTAGGTCGCTTTTTTGTTGACATTGTTAGATTGTTTCTGTTTGTGGATATATTATACATGAGCGACATTAATGTTCTTGTTGAAATATGCCTTGAATTATCTGGCGTTAGGTTTAACCATGCACGGGGGTCTCGGTTTTAGGCCCAATCAGTTTAGGTTAATTAGAAGGGTACTATATAAACCTTCTAATCAACTTCTGCCTCCTTATTTTGTAACCTGTACTCTCTCTCCTCAAGTTAATAAAATCGTTTCTCCTCTGACGTAGCTAATATTTGTTAGTGAACCACGTTAATTCTTGTATCTATATATTGTTCATTAGTTCTTTGTTGCTTTATTGCTTTCATTATTACAGTTCTAATTTTCATCAGAAATTTAATATGCATGCTGTCCCATATTGAACTTCCCACTGTTGTTATTGTGATATCCAAATAAAAGTTTGCATTTCTGTTTTTAGTTTCTTTCTTTATCACATCAACATATATTTCTCTCTCAAGTCTCAATACAAATACTTTCTCTTACTACTTGTTCTCTCTCTATCCACTATCCTTTTTTTTGTTCTAATTTAGCCAGTTAGAAGTGGGAAGTTAAATATGGGACTGAGGGACTAGGTAGCTTTTAATGGAAAAGGGTTGAGGCTTACTTAATATTGCATAGTATTCAATGCTCTGTTTCCTGCTCCTTGATATCCAATTTCTTATGTCACCTTGGCTATTTTCAACATTCAGGTGGTTTTGGCAGCTCAGTTGATATGTTGGACGGCACAGTTCGTAGGTCATGGAGTATTCGAGGTTATCATCCCTGATATCTTGGTTCAATGTTTACGTACGTATTATTTCTTACCATATGCATTTTCCTTACAGAAACGAGCACCTGCTCTTCTGGATAATCTCGTGCAAGCCTTCTTGATGGCTCCCTTTTTTGTATTTCTAGAGGTACACTTTCCCAGACCCTCTTTGATAGGACAATATGCTCATTGTAAACTATCCAGAAGAGCAGATTTGATATATTTCTTACAGGCTCTTCAGCATTTTTTCGGTTATGAACCATATCCGGGATTCCATGCAAAGGTCCAAGCTATGGTGGACGCTGAAATTAAAGAATGGCAAGAGAAGAAACAGAAGAAATTATCTTAGTCATGAAATAAGTATGACTACAACATATCCAACTGATTGTCTTTATTCTAGTAAAATCCAATATTAAGAATCTTCATCTGCTAAATTTCTTAACAACTTAGTTTAATTCTGGAGTTTGAAGGGTCATTTAAAGTATTGGTGTGTAATTTGCTACTATTCGCAAAGCTGAAGATAAGAAAGACGGTTAGAAGCCTGTTGTTGTTGTATGATCTTTCTATGTTTATAAGAGTTGAAAGTGCGCCATTAAACTTGATCAGGAGCGCGATGGTATATGCTTTGACTTAGCCTCTAATTGTGTTCAAGAAGTGTATGTGTGTGTGTATATATATATATATATATATATCCATTTTAAAAATACTTACTATTTTAAAGTAGTTTTAAAATAGGTGAAACGTTATTCTATTTATTTGGTATTCGCTTCTTTTATATTTCTCCTCATCACACGAGCTCCTTCTTTTTTTTCTCTCTCCTCTCCTAAATTTCCGTGCCAATGCCTTACATTCTATTTAAAACAGAACAAAGGAAACTTATACCTCCTCCATTTCAAATTACTCGCTACACTTTCCATATAGGGAAGTTTCATATTACTTGCTACATTTCTTTTTTGGGCAATAAACTCTCTCTATCTCTCTCCTCTCACATGCTCTCTTCTTTTTTACTTTCTACTCTACCTCTCTCTTCTCCAAAAATTGTCTCAGGAGTCAGTGAATTGAGAAGTGTAGCAAAGAAATGAAACGGAGGAAGTATATATTTGGTGTGGAGAGGTAACAAGGGCAATGTGTAGACGGAATTTGATTAGAGGTCTTGAGCACCAATTATCTACAACTCTTTTTTTGTCTTGTGCATATCTGTATTTCCAAAAAAAAAAAAACATGTTGCTTGGATATAATATGCATGCTTTCAAACTGTAATCCTGTAAAGCTGATCAAATTCTTGCTCTGGCAGCGATATAGTCGTATCTATTTGGCATGTATATGACGTGCAATTGACGGGCTACTAGGTAGACTTAGGCAAGCTTGTAAGTGGCCGTGATTATCCATCTCCAGCTTTAAAATTAGATGTGACACATGGGTCGAATTTGGGTTGGTTCATCTACTTTTTCAGGTTATGGAGAACTTTTCATGCTAATTCAAGTGGGTGTTGGAGATTTGTACTCAAAGTTTGTCGGGTTTGAGTTGGGTTTCATTATCGAGCTATGTGCTCTTTCATGCTACATGCTAGTTTGGCAAGATGTTTAAGTGGGAAGAGATGGTGGGTGGAAGAATGACGGCTGTTAGAAACTGATAATTGCAATGGCAAGGAAGAAACTGATTTCAAGGCTGTGCCGTGGTAGGAGACCACCGACTTGAAAGCAATTACGGCCCGACAACGATGGTAATCGATCGGCCGGAAAGCTCCCAAGGTTAACACAGCAACCTAAACTGTCACCACTAACAGAGTAGGCTATGTAGATTAGCACGTACCCAGGAAAGAAAGAGAAGAGAAGATGGAGAAGAGAATGTATTGTGTTGCTGAACTGATAATAAAGCACTGATTTTATAGGAAGAAATCACGCAAAAACGGAAGTCGGTAAAACCGGGGAGAATATCAAGGGATTGCCATAAATACTGTAACGGTCAAAACACAGTCAAAACATTCTTTTCTTTTGTTTTAAAAGGAATCTGTCAACTTCCGACAAGGATCCATGTACTGTCAGCTGGCCGATTAGCAACTTTTCATTCGAAAAGTAGCAAGTGCAACGGTACAAGCTCGACATCATGTATTGTCAGTTGACCGATTAGCAACTTGTCATTCGAAAAGTAGCAAGTGCAATGGTACAAGCTCGACACCATGTATTGACAGCTAACTGATTATCAACTTGTCATTTGAAAAGTAACAAGTTCAACGGTACAAACTCGACACCATGTATTGTCAGCTGACCGATTAGCAACTTGTGACTCGAAAAGAAACCAAGTGCAACGGTACAAACTCGACATTATCTTTGTAACACTAATTGCCGAGATTGTAATATATTATAAAGTCTCAAGGCACATTCTATAGCTAAATTATAAAGCAACCAGCTCAAGTTCAATCTCCAATTGAACTTAGACCTGTGGGGCTAGTTGTATGAGAATAATAATGACGCCAAATAGAGCGTTCTATATTTCCCATTACTTTAACAATAACATACCGACCCAATACGAGTATGATCATTCCTCTATTTAAAATAACTCGTTATATGGCCCATAAGCCCTAAGCGGCTCATTTACTCTATTTAACCTAATAAGTCACTATTATAAATAGGGGACTAACGGTCAAGGCAAAGGGATATCTCTCTACTCTCTACAAATTACCTTACTCTCTCTCTGATATTTATCCATCTTTGGATAATGACTTGAGCGTTGGAGGCTCCGCCATGGAGACCCCAACCCCATGTTTAGAGTTCATCTTGCAGGCACATCTTACCGGCGAGGTTCAAGGACTGTTATACATGGCGGCCTCGCAATATCAGGTACCCTCTTATTCAATTCCGAAACAAGAGTACTTTCTTTTTTAGTCATATGTTGTTTAAAGAGTTATTTTCAACCAAACATCCAAGTAAGTTGTGGATAGTACACCAGCTTCTCCTTTTTTTTTTTATGAAGAACATATATTTCATTTTCTTTTTTCTTTTTACGGGTTTGAAGAGATTTGATAAGATATAATAGTAAAAACCCTAACTTCTTATAATACATTTGATATGAGAATTTTGAGTGTTAGAAACAAAAAAAAAACGTTATTTGGTATCATAAGGGTGAGATTCTAAGTGTTGGATACGAACACAATGAAATCATTTATATTATATATGTTGCTTCAGTTTCTTAAGGGTAATTATTTCCACGCAATTATTACCATCATCAACCCTATGGTAACACATCAAGTTAAGTAAAAAACTTATATGGACTTGGTCCACACTAAATTAGTGTGGACCTAATACTAATTCATGTGATTTATAAAAAAAAAAGGTCACTATATGTATAAAAAAAAAAACATATAAAAGATGAGTAGATATAAATTGTGAAGTTTAACTATGTGAAAAAAATTACTATGTCACAATTAAAATATCATCATGATAAACTAATGTGAGAAAGAGTAGTATATTAACAAAAACGATCACTACTATGGTAGATATTAACCGTATAGTATAATTTAAGATTTTAAGGTTCTTATATGAGAAAAAAGATCATTATGTTAAATAAGTGTTTTTGGTCACAATAATATTATTGTGGATCGCGCCCACGCAAAGACTAACTCACGATTACGCAACTATTGAATATACACATAACGAACGTGACGATCATCTTAACACTTTTTTCTCTTTATTTGATTTCCTACCATTTCTTTCGTCATGTTAGAGCCTACGAGGAAGGGGGAAAAGAAAAGATGAGATCGAGGAAATATAAAGTGGTTGGTGAGACATGTGAAAGATAGGAGTAAATTCTTAGTCACTTGAAAGTATTCTTCTTAAGATCATAATTATGCTATAACAATGGGATATAGAAGTATTGTACACGCACAACAGAATAATTAATGAAATCACATTATTTAACAAGCTCCTCCTTACGACCAGCATCCTCCAACTCTCTCAAGCCACCAACTTTCTGCTCAATTTCTTCTATTAGCTCCTCGCGCCATAATTCTGCTCTCGCTGATTCTTCTATATCTTCTTGCTGCATTACAGTATTATCACCATGTTTTTCAACATTAATCCCTCTGGATTCTTAACTTATACTAATCACTAGTGCTCTTTCTTTAACAAAAAAAAATACTAATCACTAGTGTATTTTAACAGTTAAAGTTAGAAAATTTCGATCACATTTGGTAATAATGCTTCATCTACTTTAATTAGATGGTACATTTTTTCAATTAGTTCAAAAGTTGGGTGAAAGTAGATGTAGATGACGGATGACCCATGTGATTGAGAAGAGACAAACAGATAAAAATTTGTCTTCATGTGTTCTGAAACATTGAAAAATGAGAAATTTTGGAGGAAATACATATGAAAGAATATAATGGTGTATATCTTATTTCCTCCGTTCCATAATAAGTGAATTATTATTTTAGAACGTTTCAAAAATAAGTGAAACATACCTTAAATGGAAAAAAGAAGGTGACAAAATGACAAAGAAGACTCCATCACAAACTTGTGTGGTTTGCTTTTCTTTCTCATCCTTTTGATAATGAAAAGGGTATTTTATGACTTTTTGGCTTTTGAAAGTGATGTTTATTAAATCTTGTGCCCAATTCCTATGTTTCACTTATTATGGAACGGAGGAAATATTATATTTGTTTTAATATATATTTTCAAATATCAAATTTCAAAAAAAAAAAAAAAAAAAATCTATATATGCAATTTTTGATATTAGTGATGAATATTGTAAATTATAAGCGTGCAAATTCCAGGTGAGTACAGTCAGGTATGAGGAACGGAGGAAGTAGTGTGCTGGAGTAGAGACCAATCTCTGGATATGCAATTACATAACTTTGTTATGTTATATAATAATTTACCAAGATTAAAAGTTGTTTTCGACCCAAAATCTAAAAATTCAAGGAGGAGAAATAGAACCAAAAATGTTACCTTCTCATAGACCCAATGCCCTGTTCCATCCCCTCCATCTCCCCTGTATTGCTCGGAATCATAGTATGGATCCTGCACAAGTCAATCCTCATCTTTAAAATCATATGCGAAAAGCAACAACCAATAAGTGGTGTTAACATGTGCTTACGCTTAATCTCAATATTTGTCATACATTTATGAGTTATGACGTATGAGAAGTGTTTTGTGATGCCTTCTTATGTGTTATTTTCAACTCAATTATATATACAGACTTATTGTGATATTTGGTATTTCGAAATTAGGGGTGTTTGATTCAAAGTTTTGAAATGGTTCACATAACATATTCAGCCATCTTTTTTTTATACCTTGTAGTGGCCGGATCGAACTTATTTTTTATATGAATTTGACACATACTTTCATCATTTTTATACTAATCCGATAACTCGGGAAAAAAGAATTTGCAATAAATCTTAGAAGATGGAGAACTTACTTTAGTAGCACCAAAGAAACAACATCCCCAACAAGTGAACATTATATAGAAAGTATCTGAAAAATCAAAACAATATTATGCTACAATAAATTATGGACCATTTTCTTTCAGTCTAATTTTCTATTATTGTATACCATTTAGCAAGTGTATTGAATATAATCTATAATAGGATTACTTACAAACTTTCTTGATGGCATCATCACTAAGGTGCCAAATTGATTTGTGGGTAATGAGGTCTCTTTGTCCTTCAATATGCTCAACCAAAACTGCCATTAAAGGCCAATCTGGTAAAGCATTTACTTTTTTAACATGGACTCTTTCTCTTTTTTCAACCTTAATTCAAATTAACATATAATTAAAAATTGCAGTAATATATAGATAATTAATAACTAATGGAAGTAAAAGCTCCAAAATTAATCTTGAAATACTTACCTGGTGAGATAACCCATTGCGGAATTTGGAAACTGAACATTGTTTTAGCTGCAAAAAGTTAAAGAAAGATAATTAAATGGGTTAATGCTAATCAAGACTCAAGAGTCATACTACTAAGAGGGAAATATATATGAGTATACCAGTAAATTAGCAGAGTTATTGTTAATTGTGTTTATGCTTAGAAGGTTAAAACGAGAGTATATTGGCTTGCCTAAAGTAAAATTGGAGATTGTCTCAACCATTTTTGTAAGAAGATAGTTATGTGTTCAAATGTGCAATCCTTTTGTGTTCTTTCATGGGAGGGAAATGGATAAGGCAACCATTTCCACCCATATTTCTCTTACTCTTGGAATAAATTGTAGAGTACAAAATACTTCCAAATATGACGATGTAAAACTTTGGGTTGACAGTTAGCCATACAAGCAATTGTCAAGATAGCACCAAAAAAAGGCAATCTAAATACCCCCAACTACCAACATATATTACAAAACCAACCAGTCAATAAATTTAGAAAAAAAGTAAACACAGAAAAAAAGGGGGTTATACGGATCCCAACAAACTGCCAATCACTGAAGCTTGTACTTCATCTATTATCCCTCTTCATCCTCTTCCAAACCTTCAATTGAATATACATTCTCCGTTCTTCCTCTTTATTTCTTCATCTTCAATTCCCCAACATCAGGTAATTAAAAAGCAGAAATAAAAACAATTTCTTCAACATTCCTATACATATTTAAGGTCTAACTTTCATTTTTTTTGGTGATTTAAGTTTTGGACGGAAAGATGATTGAAGCACTATAGACAATCAAGAGAAATAAGCAAAGCAGTTGCAAGTTCAATTAGGAAAAGAAAAACAGGTATTTCTATCTAAATTTCTGTCTCCCCATACTAAAAAAAAAGAGGTACTCCAAAAATCCAAAATTTCTGATAAATTTTTAAAAAAAATCCCACACAAAACTTGGAAAAAAAGAAAAAATGTGGGGATATTAAAGGGTGCGAAATTTTAAAAATGAACATAACCATGAACTACTTAGTACGATTAAAAGTTCAATTCTGTTTTCCAACACGAAAATGAAATTCGAAGTTTAGGGTTGTACTAGATTTAGGATTAAATCTTCAAAATAATTTTATTAACAAAATGAAATTAAAATGATACAGAGAGAGATTATAGGGATTGAAATTTAAGAGGAACTTACGGAGGCTGGTGGTCGAAGGGAGTAGATAGAGGCGGAGGATTGTGCTGGCGCAAATGGCGGCAATGGTTGCCTTCGATTTCTTCACGGTGGTGGTGCTTCGACGCCACCTAGGTGGGTGTTTTGTTTGAGGGATTTCGGATATCTTAAGGGCCGTGGAGTGGGAGGAGAGAGTGGTGGTGTTGGAGGGGAAATAGAAGGAGTGCGTGTGTAAGGCGGCAATGGTTGTTTTGGTGATTTGTATAGAGGGATATGAGAGAGAGGTAAAGGATTTCTATGGTGATTGGTGGGAGGATTTGGGATGCTAAGGAGAGAGCCAGAGAGGGAGTAATGTTGGGAGCTACCAAATACTACCGAGATTAGTTCTCATATGGGAATATCTTACCATATTTATGCTCTTTGTATATATTCTGTAATTTATTAACATAACACATTGAAAATAGTTGCAATGATATGCTTTTTTCCCTAAATTATTTGACTTGAGGACATATCTTGGAGGTGGTTGTTTGTTGTTGAATTTGGAGTTGGATGTTCATGTCAAAAAAAAAAAAAATTTGGATTTAGATGTTATCCTAACCTTATTCTTTACTTCTATACATTTTGTAACACATTTATAAAGATCCTTATTCTTTACTTCTATACATTTTGTAACACATTTAGGCTATGTTCTTTTCGTCTAATGATCGATCCGAATTTTTCTAATCGATCGAACTTTTCGATCCGATTTGCATCTCGATTTACCCAACTCGTGCAATATACTATTTCTTTTCGATCGATTTATCGATCCGATCCGATCGATTTTTATCGATACTTGAATTTCGATCCGATCGATCGATGTGAAATAAGCACTAGAGTGCTTAAATAAGTTGAAAAGAACATAGCCTTATAAAGATGACTCTTTGTATCCTGGTATTTGGTAAAGCAATGTGTTAGTATGTTCTAAAAAGAGATAATATAATAAATTACATAATTGATTAGTTTTATAAAAAAGAGAATATTGTCACAGATGTTTTTTTTTTTTTTTTATAAGTTTTTAGAACTTTCATTAATAATGCTGAAATTCTTACAAGGGTAGTTGCAGTAGAGTTGTCCCCAAGAGAGAAACAACCCACTCAACTAAAACAAAACTAACCACAACAAGACCAGGCTTACAACAAGTAAATTAGAGCCAGGCTACAAATTCATCCACCCTTCTAAGCCCTTGTTTTGCCAAAGTATATGCTGCCATATTAGTCTCTCTCTTCTTGTGTGTGATGATGAAAGGAGGATTTGATTTCGCTGCATTTTGGATGAAGTTCAAAATAAAGTTGAGGTTCCATGGCCCTCCATTGTCTTTGGTACACCAATTTACCGCATTGCAAGAATCCGATTCCACAATCAAATGAGATGGATGAAAGCGATTGCAACTCAAAGTGAGTTTTATGGCCCGATGAATGGCAAGGACCTCTGCTGAATTAATTTCTATTGAAGGTATTGGGGAGGAGAACACACATAAAAAATTACCTCTATTATCACGCAGGACACCCCCAATTGCAGCTTGATTGAGGGATGCATGGAAGGAAGCATCAACATTCCGTTTCATCACATTGTTCGGCGGAGGACTCCATTGAAGCGTTTGGTTTGGCTGCAAATTAGCCACCACCAACTGACGAGAATCAGTCCAAGAGAGACATCTTGGATTGTGCATTAAGTCGTGAAAAGAGTAGGGGAAGGGGTCCCCCCAACCCTTTATCCACCAACTTATTCGAAGGAGAATTAATTCTTGCAATTGAGAGAGAGAAGAGATGGAATTGTCAAAAATTCTTGAGTTTCTCTCTTTCCAAATGGTCCAAGCTATAATGTAAAAGCTAGCCCTCCATACTTTTTTGAAGAAAGCACCATGAGATGGGGGGTGCCATTGTACAAATAAATCTCTCAAGTTTGCCGGCATAACCCAATTTAAATCCCAAATACCAAGCCACCACAACCAAAGTTGCCATGAAAGACAACATTGGATTAGAAGATGATCACATGATTCGGGTGCTTGGTCACAAAAGACACACATTTGATCCGAGATTGGGATGATACCCATAGTTGTGAGCTTCACTTTTGTATTTATTTTACCAAGGAGAGCGAACCAAGTGAATAGTTCAATTCGATGCGGAACGAGACCCCTCCAAAACCCCTTGACCGAGAAGTGCTCAGAGGTGGTGGAGTGTTTTGCAAGCTCCATTGTGAATGACTTTATAGAAAACTCACCAGAGTTTTGAGGCATCCAAACGTATGAGTCTTCTTGACTGGGAGAAAGAACCACTCGATCAAGAGTAGCCAAAAGGGATTGTTCTTCCTGTATATCACGAGGTCTTAAATTTCTCTTCCAATTGAAGCACCAATTCCAACTTAATCCATCCCAAAAACCAAAGGAAGGAATTGTTGCATTTGGATTGGGGGATAATAAAAAAAAGTCTTGGGCAAAGAAGCTTTAAAGGTTTGGTCACCAGCCCAAATGTCATGCCAAAATAAAGAGCCTGACCCATCTCCTACTTTTTTCCTTATCTTTGTTTTGATCCAGGATGAGACCAAGGGGTGTTGAAGTATTGATGAACAAATGGCCTTCCATGGCCCACCGAACCTAGGCGTGCACAAATGCGGTAGGTGGACGGGCCCATAATTATATTTCGAGCAAATAACTTGCTGCCACAATGAGATGGGCTCATTGAAGAGCCTCCATACCCACTGAAATAGCAGCCTAAGATTTCGGAATTGCAAGTTCCCAATACTGAAACCTCCTAATGCCTTTAGGATCTCCAAAATACTCCACGCAACAAGAGGTAAAGAGTATTATTATAAAAAATGAGTTAATCGTATAAAAAGTTTAACAAATATGGGTGATTAACCGAAATTTTTTCACATACAATACAAAATAATTAGGTGAAACAATATCATAAAGTTACAATAACTCCTTTCAAAGTGAAATGATTATTAATACTTAAAACTTATATAGAAAGAGTTAGTTAGGCTTAATTTAATGAATTACATCTATATATTTAATCTCAATAACAATTTCGCACGCATAGCGTGCATATAAAGCTATGATTGTTAGTGAGTTCTACTATATCTCTATTCTATATGTGAACTCCTCACCCTTTGGTGTCCACCCTTAATTACCTAAATACCCCTAGCTACCAATAAATATTACAAAACTAATACAAATCTCTATTATATATGGCAACACATGAGGGACAAAAAGTAAAATATCTTTATTCTATATGTGAACTCCTGACCCTTTGGTGTCCACCCTTAATTACCTAAATACCCTAACTTCCAACAAATATTACAAAATCAATACAAATCGCTATTATATATAGCAACACATGGGAGACAAAAAATAAAATATAGAAAAAAAAACAAAGAAGGCTAACTACATACTTTAATTAAACAAAAAAATCAAAATCACCGTATATCTATATTTGTTATATATGAAGAATTTTTTATGATTTCGCACGCATCGCGTGCATATAAGACTAGTTGTCAATTATGTCAAGTAAGACAAGTACTCAACTTTGTTTTTTTTTTTTAGGAAAACCCAAGAAAAGGGGATCATATTATATCTTTCAAAGAAATAGCAAGAACATCATTCGGAACATCATCCACCCAAATACACTCACCTAATTCCCAAGGTTGGAAATGCGCTAACATATGAGCTACATTGATTCCGGTACGTTTACCAAAAGACCAAGCAACATAATTAAAAGAGTTAACTAGAACTAATACATCGTCAATTATTAAATTAAAATCACTAGATCCCCTTTTACCACTTCTCAAAGCTTGGATGGCCAAGAGACTATCACTCTCCAATTCAACTCTATCATAGCCGAATGTTGCCGCCAACTTTAGCCCATGATAGATTGCTTTAGCTTCCGCTACACGAGGCTCCCACTCCACATTGAGTTTGATTGTTGCTGCAGCAAGTACTTCACCATTCGAGTCTCGACAGACCACTCCAAGACCACAGCCCAAAGAGCCCACAACTCCCGCGTCCACATTCACTTTTATAGTGTGCGATGGAGGCTTCGACCACATGGTAGGAAAGGGCGAAGGCTTCGCACCTGACAGCAGCTCTGAGCTCGCGTTCAAAGCCACCTAGCTGACCTTCATAGCATATGCTAATATGTCAGCAGACTCCTTGACTTCGCCCTCCATCACCCTCTTACACCTAGCCCCCCACACAGCGCACACCGTAGTCACGAACACACAAAGCTCCTCTGCCTCCATCGTGTCAAAACAGGTCTGCCACCAATCGTCTATCGACCCCCTACTTCGACACCCTCTCATCATGAGCGCTCAACCGCCAAACGTCCTTAGCAAACGGACAAAGGACACGAGCATGCAAGCAACTTTCCTCCTCCCTTCAAAGACACCCCACACAATGCATTAATGTGAGTCAAGCGGGCATTTCGAGCCAAATTGGTTCGCGGCGCATTTGAGAGCGCCCCACGCAAAAAAAATGACCCGTGGCAGCACCTTCAAGGCCCAAATCTTTTTCCACAAGTCAGTAGCATAAGAAGAAGAAGCTTCACCCACTTTACTCGAGCCATTCCACAAAGCTTTGTACGCAAATTCCACCGAGTATAGGCCATCCTTTTGAAGATCCCAACAAAGAGTATCCTCAGGCAAACGTGAACTAAGCGGGATGCTCATCACACGATCCACCTCTAAAGAAGAAGAATTTGTGACACTAAATCCCTATTCCAAGACCTACTAATAGGGTGAATTAAATCCGCAACCATAGTATTAGGATTCGCATCATTCCGCGGAGAAAGAATCTTGCGCGTTTGAGTCCCCGGAATCCACTCATCATGCCAAACATTGATTTTTTCCCCCATCTCCCACCCTCCAACGGACTCCTTTACGCAAAACCCACTTCGCCTCCCATAATCCTCTCCAAGTGTAGCTTGGATTAAACCAAATTCTGCAGACAAGTAAGTGGAAGTAGGATAGTATTTGGCCTTCAAAATTATCCCAATTAAGCTTCACGGAGAAGTAACTGACCGCCAAGCTTGCTTTCCAAGTAGGGCCCAGTTCAACAATTTCATGTCACGGAAACCTAACCCTTCTTCATTCTTAGGCCTACACAACTTCTTTCATGTTAACCAGTGAATCTTTCTCTCACCATTTTTTTGCCCCCACCAGAACTGAGCTATTAAGGAACGAATCTCATCACAAAAAGAAGATGGAAGCTTAAAGACACTCATCGCGTAGGTAGGGAGAGATTGGGACATTGCCTTTATCATGACCTCCCTACCAGCTTTTGTAAGAATCATTCCCTTCCAGCCCTGCAACTTCTTCCACAACTTTTCTTTAACACCTTTAGTAATGACCTTTTTTGAGCGCCCTACCGTAATAGGTAACCCAAGGTACTTGTCATGTACATCAACAACTGATAAATTTAATATGACTGAAAATGGGCCTGGGCTACCCAATACGGAGGAGGAGAGTTCGGTCCACACACAAGCCCAAAGGAGGTTCCAAACTAAAACCAATTGGCAATAGTAGGAGTAGCTCCTCTAGCTTATATTGTGGTACTTTCTCTCCTCTTTCTCCAATGTGGGACAACTCACATGTGCACAACATACATAGGGTTCAACAACAACTCTAACACTCAGTTTTTGCTCAATTTCTCTCCTTCTAACATCTCTAACCCCCTTGCTAAAAGAAATAGTGGTTTTTATCAAAATTTACCTTTTCTCCAGAAGACAACTCATACACTCTTAAAGCTTCCTGAATAGCCTCCGAATCTTGAACAATAGCTCTTGAAAAATCACACAGTCATCAGCAAAGAGTAAGTGATTAACAGAAGGAGCGGTGGGGGCTACCTTTATTCCTTTTAGAGACTAATCTCTTCCGCTCTCCGCAGCAAATGAGAGAACACTTCTGCACACAGAATAAACAGGTAAGGTGATATTAGGTCACCTTGTCTGATGCCTCGATGCGGAAAGAATTCTTCAGTAAGGCGCCCGTTGATAAGCACCGAGAACAAAACTGAACGGACACAATGCATTACTCTGTTACGCCACCCTCCATCAAACCCAAATTTTTCGAGCACTGCATCCAAAAAGTCCCACTCAATTCTATAATATGCCTTCGACATATCCAACTTTAGAGCCATATTCCCCTCCACATAATAAAATAATGTTGCATTTATTTTGGAACTTCTAAAAATAGTAAGTGTTGAACTTATTTTCGAACAAAGGAAGTATTACTATAGTAAAATTCCCATATAGAACACTTCTCTCAAAGTCTCAATATAACCCTTATGTCTTAAGCTTTCCAATCATAATACCCTTAATTGTAATATTTAGTGTGAGAGTATTGCTCATAAAATATGACATAATTAACAGAATTTTTCTATTTGTCTCATCTCTTTCTTGTGTTCCTCCCCTTGAGCCCAATAAAGTTTGGTTGCTTTGTCATATCTCACTCAAGTCTTTATCTAAGTTAGTGATATAGGCCTCTAAATTTCATGTTTTGATCAACAACCCTAATTTCTCTCTTAAAGCACCAATCTTTCGAGATTAACTACTCTAATTTCTTGTAATAGGTTTTTAAATATTTATCTGGGACACCCAGAGATATTGGTAAAAAAGTTTATGTAGAAGTGTCAGAGAAAAGGGACAAGCCTAGTAATTTGTTCTGCATTCCATGAAACGCAATATTTGATAGGTAGTTCCATACTTCCAGCACTAGTGATGCCAATACATGCTTGTTTGCAAGGTCTTTATAGTTAGAAAGTGGAACATACAAAGGTTTGCAACAAATGAGCATTGGGGTACTGATTTCACATCACTTTATTCAAATGCTATTAGATTACGGTCATTAAAAAAGGAATATTTTACATGGTAATCTTGTGTTTTAGCACTATGGATTGGTGGTTCTTTGGGTGGCTTTGGGTGCAAATGGGGGAGTGGAGAGAAGGGTGGGCTGGTCACCGAGTGGGATCTATGACTATGATTGACCGGTTGTTTCTATGGTGTTTGTGGTGGCTGGTTGGGATGATGGGTCACATGGTGGTCCGGGGAGTGTGGGTTGGTGGCCGTGTGTGGTGCTTGGCAATGGGGTGGATTGGGGGGGGGGGGGAGGGAGAGAAGAATGGTAAAGGATTTTTTTTAAAGGCTCTCTTTTTACTTTTTTTGAAGGAAAAATCTTGTTTATTTGGTCATGAAGATCACGGAAGCAATTGAAAAAATATGTAAGGTTATTCTATGTATGTTGTTTTTTTCTCTCTACGTAAAAGAAAGTGCTAAAACACAGGGTTATCCTAGGTAATATCCCCAAAGCCGTGAAATCGTGATTTGAAACTTAATCTTCACATATCTATGTTACCTATTTACGAAGATGTGAATACAAGTATATAACCAAGTGTCTAACATGGTAGGGCCAAAACTTTCTCACAAGTTTCGAGCAAACTTCTTGAAAGGTTAAATGAAGCACCAAGCTTAAATATTACTCCCTCCGTCTCTCAAAGGATTTCCCATTTCTCCTTATCACGTTTGACAATGCATGTTTTGTAGCATTAATATCTTTAATTACATATTAATAAAAATTATAAAAGTTTGATTTTCATAATGTAGTAATTGAGACGAATCAAACAAGATCCCACATGACTGTTCTTTTTCCTTATGTTGGAATTTTTTTTTTTGAATAGTGCCAAGATTAGAACTGGAAAATCTTTGCGAGGATGGAGGGAGCATAATTTCACACTCATTGGCAAATGAGGTCAAACTTAGAGAGTTATGCCAACCAAAGTCAAATATAGCCTATTAGTTTGTTTTTGTGGTAGCATGTGATTTGCTTTATTCTAATCAAACATGAAAAGTTCTGCAATGATTACTTGTCCAGCTTTTGGAAAATTGATACTGCACATAATTTTCTATTTCAAGATATTTTTGATCGAATGAGAATTATGTAATGAGCAGCTACTTCATCCAATAAGATCTTAGGTTATATCCTGAAGGTGTCACTTGTTTAAGCGTTGTGTTCTCGGACTCCCAGTATTTCTACTTCTCTATGTTTGCAGAAGGCCAAGGAGAGCTTATGCAAGAAGTTTGTTATTTGTTGTGTCTTCTGATTCATTCTCCAACTCTATTCTAAATTTGTTGCCTGTGTTATTGCTTTGTGTCCAATGTGGTATGTTTTCTTCCCAGGGGAGAGGGAGGTTGGGTTTATTGAAAATGCAAACTGCGAAAGGTTTTGTTTTCTGGTTTTTGCTTCCCCGTTTGTTATTTCTTCCAATATGATAGCCATGGTGGACTTTGAATCATCCTAGGATGTTGTTACCTCTCTAGCTTAGGAAGCCTGATCAATTTTATGCTATCAATTTTAGCACTTTGAATAAATTTTGTTGCTTCTGCACCTTTTATCCTTTTGAGTTCTCACTGTTGAGACCTGTACAATAGTCATCAATCAGTAGAATAGATGCAAAGAGATTGTATGCTTGTTTTGCAATAGTACAGACAAATATTATGTCTTGTAATGAGTTGATGATGTTACTTATTGAATCTTTTGATGAGTGTATTACCACAGGTTTGATGCTGACTTAAACAGTGTGTTTGAATAATAATGGGGGAAAGAAAGGGAGAGAGAACTGGTAAGGTGAAGGGAAGCGAAAGAGTGAATTAGCATTTTCTTCTCATATCTTTCCAACACCGGAAATATTTAATCTAATAAAATAAGGAAAATACATCCCTCCATATCCCTTTTGCTGCTCTTACCCCATCCTATATCCAAATACCTGAATTTGGATCCGTCACTCTCCTTTCCTTTCTTTTGCCTTCTAGTTTGCTCACCAAACTCCCAATAACATGTGATATTCTGATTTCAGATCATAATCCTATTTTAAAAGTAATTCTTTCCATGAAGATTATCAACGGTAAGCCACCAACCGAAGTTGCATATTGACCAACAACAAAGACATCCAAAGTTATCTCACTATAATTCATTAATATGAGTACATCTGCAGGATATGCAATAGTCCTGCTTCAAACCACCACTGACCAAAATGAATGTCATTATTCTGGAAATGTGCTATTCTAGAACATATATTTTACACTGCAACTTAAATTTATCTTATATTCCGTTGAATCCTTCTGCATAGATTGCATTGTCACTTTGCTTGTGCTAAAGTTTCTCAATTGTATGTAAACCTAGGTCGCTTTTTGTTGACATTGTTAGATTGTTTCTGTTTGTGGATATATTATACATGAGCAACATTAATGTTCTTGTTGAAATATGCCTTGAATTATCTGGCGTTAGGTTTAACCATGCACGGGGGTCTCGGTTTTAGGCCCAATCAGTTTAGGTTAATTAGAAGGGTGCTATATAAACCTTCTAATCAACTTCTGCCTCCTTATTTTGTAATCTGTACTCTCTCTCCTCAAGTTAATAAAATCGTTTCTCCTCTGACGTAGCTAATATTTGTTAGTGAACCACGTTAATTCTTGTATCTATTGTTCATTAGTTCTTTGTTGCTTTATTGCTTTCGTTATAACAGTTCTAATTTTCATCAGAAATTTAATATGCATGCTGTCCCATATTGAACTTCCCACTGTTGTTATTGTGATATATCCAAATAAAAGTTTGCATTTATGTTTTTAGTTTCTTTCTTTATCACATCAACATATATTTCTCTCTCAAGTCTCAATACAAATACTTTCTCTTACTACTTGTTCTCTCTCTATCCACTATCCTTTTTTTGTTCTAATTTAGCCAGTTAGAAGTGGGAAGTTAAATATGGGACTGAGGGACTAGGTAGCTTTTAATGGAAAAGGGTTGAGGCTTACTTAATATTGCATAGTATTCAATGCTCTGTTTCCTGCTCCTTGATATCCAATTTCTTATGTCACCTTGGCTATTTTCAACATTCAGGTGGTTTTGGCAGCTCAGTTGATATGCTGGACGGCACAGTTCGTAGGTCATGGAGTATTCGAGGTTATCATCCCTGATATCTTGGTTCAATGTTTACGTACGTATTATTTCTTACCATATGCATTTTGCTGACAGAAACGAGCACCTGCTCTTCTGGATAATCTCGTGCAAGCCTTCTTGATGGCTCCCTTTTTTGTATTTCTAGAGGTACACTTTCCCAGACCCTCTTTGATAGGACAATATGCTCATTGTAAACTATCCAGAAGAGCAGATTTGATATATTTCTTACAGGCTCTTCAGCATTTTTTCGGTTATGAACCATATCCGGGATTCCATGCAAAGGTCCAAGCTATGGTGGACGCTGAAATTAAAGAATGGCATGAGAAGAAACAGAAGAAATTATCTTAGTCATGAAATAAGTATGACTACAACATATCCAACTGATTGTCTTTACTGTATATATTCTAATAACCAATATCTTCATCTGCTAAATTTCTTAACAACTTAGTTTAATTCTGGAGTTTGAAGGGTCATTTAAAGTATGGGTGTGTAATTTGCTACGATTCGCAAAGCTGAAGATAAGAAAGACGGTTAGAAGCCTGTTGTTGTTGTATGATCTTTCTATGTTTATAAGAGTTGAAAGTGCGCCATTAAACTTCAGGAGCGCGATGGTATATGCTTTGACTTAGCCTCTAATTGTGTTCAAGAAGTGTATATATATATATATATATATATATATATATATATATATATATATATATATATATATATATCCATTCTAAAATCTTTACTTATTTTAGTAGTTTTAAAATAGATGAAACGTTATTCTATTTATTTGGTATTCGCTTCTCTTTATCTTTCTCCTCATCACATGAGTTCCTCTTTTTTTTTTCCTCTCTCTCTCCTCTCCTAAATTTCCGTGCCATGGCCCTACATTCCATTTAAAACAGAACAAAGGAAATTTATATATATATTTGGTGTGGAGAGGTCACAAGGGCAATGTGTAGATGGAATTTGATTAGAGGTCTTGAGCACCAATTATCTACAACTTTTTTTTTTGTCTTGTGCATATCTGTATTTCCAAAAAAAAAAAAAAAAAAAGTTGCTTGGATATAATATGCATGCTTTCAAATTGTAATACTGTAAAGCTGATCAAATTCTTGCTCTGGCAGCGATATAGTCATATCTATTTGGCATGTATATGACGTGCAATTGACGGGCTACTAGGTAGACTTAGGCAAGCTTGTAAGTGGCCGTGATTATCCATCTCCAGCTTTAAAATTAGATGTGACACATGGGTTGAATTTGGGTTGGTTCACCTAATTTTTCAGGTTATGGAGAACTTTTCATACTAATTCAAGTGGGTGTTGGAGATTTGTACTCAAAGTTTGTCGGGTTTGAGTTGGGTTTCATTATCGAGCTATGTGCTCTTTCATGCTACATGCTAGTTTGGCAAGATGTTTAAGTGGGAAGAGATGGTGGGTGGAAGAATGACGGCCAATCTTGTACAAACTAATAGCTAGTTAAACTAAAGCAGTACTGAACAATATCCTAAATTTATTACAACTACAACAAAATTATTATTGCTACCAAATAAGCTGTGAGTTCTTCTCCCCTCAAAAAAAAAAAAAAAAAAGCTGTGAGCTCTTCTCCCCTCAAAAATAAAAGCTGTGAGTTCTTCTTGTCTCTTTTTTTTTTTTTTTTGAAATGGGATAATGCATTTAAAACTTAAATATTTGTAACATATAGCACAAGGGAGCACGCCACATCGGGGCTACTAATACATTCCGCAAGATAAGACTCCAAACAATAGCGGGGGGGAACGTTCTTCCTGTCTTCGCGGTTGAATTGCACATTTAAATGCTTTCTTCTTTCGAGGTTTAAATCTTGCATTTAGGTTGTGTTTTCTCAAACTCAACTTCAATACATTTTTTTTTGCAGGAAAATCTTCAATTCATTCTAAGAAAAACAAGTAAATTAAAAAGGGGCTAGTAGCAATAAGCTCTAGTAAGATCGACTAAATCTTATAAGGAGGTTTAACAAGTTCAAATAAGTCAAGGCTAGGGCTTGTAAGTTGTAAGTTAGATAAGTACGTAAAGAATGCATCTTAGCGAGTTTATTTGGGTGCTTCTCTTGGATCAATTTATCGAGCTAGAAGTGATGTAATTTGTGGAGGGACTTGAGAGGTTGAGCCCGACAACTCATGTGTATGGCATACCTATTCATATTTTGGCTTTTACTCTTGGAAATCAAGTTCTCAGTTTTTTGGAGTAGAATTATCAATTATATATCAATATTATTGCTACAATAAGTATTAAAGAAAAACAAGATACAATCAGACAATATCAAATCAAATTCGTCTTCGAAAAAATTACAATAAACCAAATCGAGCAATACAATGCATCGCCCTTGTTAATACTGAATCAAACAGCTAATGATGGGAAGGTTCATCATTCTGACATAGTTTGGGGAAGAACATTCTTTATGTAACTATGTTTACCGCATACGAGTTTCGATACCTTTATGTTGATAATCTTGAACTTCAACCAAGGGAACAAATTCCCATACCATTTTTTAAACTTCCACGCGGGAAGAGAATAAAATCAGACTCCAAATTCCCATGAAAGAAGAGAAAGAACCCAAAAATTAGGTAGAAAACCCCCAAAGAGAGAGAATGGGGAATTATTAATAACAAAAGCAATAAAAACTAGAAGAAAAAAAGAAGAATTGGATGCTTACCACCATCGAAAGGATGATGCCAATTCCGATCTAGAAATAAAGAATTAGAATTTTTTAGGAGAAAGAGGAGAGAGGGGAGAGGAAGAGGCGACTAAAGCTTGTTTTTTAATTATTTATCGATATAACTATCCTTATTGGGGCATTTATTTTGCATAGAAATATTACTCCTCAATTTTGTCTTTTCTTGAATCAGTTTATGCTATAGAAGTGTCAAACATTTGCATAAGTCATACAATCAGAGATAGATTTAGATAAAGTTTGCATGATAATAACATCAAGATATGTTTAATAAGTTATTGTGGAAAAAATACAAAACAATCATTTTCTTTCCTTTTTCATAAACTTTATCAAAACAATTTTCTCGGCTGCTT
The DNA here is from genome assembly GCA_947646795.1 of Beta lomatogona. Lineage (NCBI taxonomy): Eukaryota > Viridiplantae > Streptophyta > Magnoliopsida > Caryophyllales > Amaranthaceae > Beta > Beta lomatogona. Next base: position 121,902 of record CANSNZ010001408.1, on the reverse strand, counting down.
ACAGCTGCTTCCAAATATTTAATAAAGAAAATATAATAATGTCATACAATTTCAATTAGAATACAATATTAATATGCTACTAGCCTACTACAATATCAAATTTAGAAAAAATGTATTTAGAGAACATGTTCATATCAACTAACATAAACCACCAGCCACCGCTTCTTTTGTAAAAAAAAACTCAAATGACATTAAATAAATGACTAAATGCAATCCGTAGTTGATGCACACGTCCGTATGGTGAGGAAGGTGCGCACATGTACATGGCTAACAAGGCAAATGTACATGAATAACAAGTCAAATGAACATACATACATGACTAACAAGCCAAATGAACATATATTGATCTTTATGTTCATAACCTAGTGCTTGATGTTCATCGTGTGCACATTCCTCACCATACGAATGTGTGCACCTACTAATTTGTATAGTATATGTCATTTTTGTTGACATCTATGTCATTATACATATTATACAATAAGTTATAGTGTAACATGTTACACTCACTTTCTACCAAATCATTCCATCCTCGTACGTTCACAAGAAAAAAGATCTGTTTTAAATTTAAAGCTATTAACTGCAACCAGAATTACTATTAAGTTGAATTTTATCATACTATCATATTTCTTGCCAACAGCGACACGTGGATCAGCACAAGGCATGAAAAGGATGTCCTATTGAAATTAATGTAAAATACAAAACGATTTATCTATGTAATCAACTGGCCATGAAGCACTGAAGCTGAGGAATGGACCACACAATATCACGTCAACGATGATCTCCTTTAATTGATTTTCTTAATTTAACAAGAGGGATATACCAATACATCGAATTTTTATTTAAATTTTCATTACATAATCCAAAATTATTCAAAGGGATTTTAATTGCATTCTTTCCATTTAAAGGATTAAATACTAATGGCTTACAAATTGTTGGTGAGAGTTGGTGAGATTTCGGGCTTGTTTGACACATTGTTTTTTTTTTTTTTTTTTGTTTTAAAAATGTTGTTTCTGATAGCTGGTTGTAGTTCACTGTGACATCAAAGGTCAAAACACTACTTCTTACGTATATTAATTAGGGTGTGTTTGGCGAGCTATTCAAATACACAAGTTTTTAGGTGTAACTGTTACGCCATGTAACAACCCAAAAAATACCATTTTAAAAAAATATATCAAATGACATGAAATAAATGACAAAATGATATAAGATTTATGTCATTATTTGTATAGTCATGACATCATTGTTGGGTCTATGTCGTTATGTAAGTGTGAAGTTTTGTTACACAATTAGTTATTGTGTAACATGTTACACTCAAGACGCACACTAGTAAAAATGGGTCATCTTGAGAAAAGAGAAAAAAAATAAATTGATTCAAAATAAGTTGAATTTCCAAAAAAAATTGATGATTAATTTTGTTGCACTTGTGAATAACTTGATTGAAGTTGAACTTGGAGCTTCAATGAAGTCTACTTGAGGAAAGAAAATAGGTATCCTTGAAAAGAGAAAATTAATCTTCTAGAAGAGAGAGAAACAAAATCAATTCGTACTTAATGAATTCGAGCTAGATAATTTGAATTTCAGAAAAGATTTGGTTGAATTTGAGATTGGATCTTTAATGGACTTAAGAAGAAAATATAATTTAGAACATATCACTTAATTTATAGAACATAGGATCTGTTCTCACATAAAACAGTGTATTGCAGAGATTGTCAATTTGTCATTACCATTCTATAAATTTTATCTTATAAGCAAGTCGCAGATTGGATTTTAATAATCTAATATTAGAAGGTGATAATGAAACGCTAATCAATATAGTTCGTGTTGTCAAGTCACTCTGACGGTCATGTAGATGTCTTTTACATTCAATGAGCATCCATTTCTTCCCTTTAGAGCATCAACATTCATTAACATCCACATAATTTCTCTCTCTTCACTTCATTCGTCCACATCACTTTCCACTAACTTTATCACACACCCTCCCCATTTCACAATTCCACACCTACATTCATTAACATCCCCATTTACCTTCTCTCTCCTACTTTTCCATATCCCACCTCCTTTTCTCTCTCCTACTTTCCATACCCCACCAATATCAATAAAAAAAAAATGATTCATCACATTAATTTTAGATAATATTAATTAAATTAAAATATGGTAATTATAATTAAATAATTACCTTATAATTAATCGGATTAATTCATTAATTATATTACGTTAATAAAAAAGTGTTATTTTTAATTACCACTATTTTACCCATTTTTCCTTTGCGGTTTAATTTGACAATTACGTAATTACTAATTATAATAATTTACCCGATTTTAACGTTAATTATAACGACAATTAAATACGCAAAAAACACCATAAATTTATTTGAAAAAACATAGATGAAAAAACACAAATTACCATACAATTAATTTTAAATAAAATATTGCAATAATTTAGATCTTCAATCGTCATCAGTAGACTGGTGATTAATTTGCTAAATATGTTGAACCAAGTCTCGTTGTAAGGCGTTGTGCACATTTCTGTCCCATGCATCAGCTCGCCTTTCCATATATCGTTCCATTCCAATATCATTAATTCGACCATGTTGCACATAATAGTTTGTACGCGTTGATCCGCTAATTGCTGTTGCATTTTCTTACCCAACAATGGTAAAACTCGAAAGCTTTTCCCTTTTTATCTCTGTAAAGATCATGTGCTTTAGCCTCTATATCGTTAATAACCTCACCACTAGCTTGCATACGCTCAACTGCCGCAAGTTCTGCTACCCATAACGTAACACCTTCATTGATTTGACTCCAACGCATTTTAATAGCTCTCATGGTTCTTTTGTGCATGACATTCGGTCTTTTAGCAACTGCTGCGTCGTAGGCCTCTTTGATTTCAAGCCATAACGCTCCCTTTTCCTGATCTGTTCCTTTCTCAGCATTACCGGAACAATTAAGGTAAACGGACACCAAGTGTTTATCTTCTTCTGCAATCCACCTGTCTTTCGGGTGCTTCTTCCCTTGCTTACCTGTAGTTACTTCCAGTTGTGGAACTTGAACTTGAACTACATCTTCATCATCACTAAGTGATTGCGTTGGAAATTGGTTTTCAACTCGCATTCTATTGCTACTCCCGTTTCCTCCCGGAGTTGTGGGATATGGATCTACGCGTTGAGATGTTGGATGAAGTGTGTCAGGTGACGAATTTTGAGGAGTATTCTGATTTACAAAGGCTTGGAACATAGCAAGGAATTGAGGATTGTTTAGCATGTTTGGATCAAAAGGAGTATTTAAAATTGGTTGGGAATTTGGATTTTGTTGGGAATTTGGATTTTGTTGGGAATTTGGATTTTGTTGGTAATTGCTATTTTGTTGGGAATTTGGATGTTGTTGGTAATTTGCATTTTGTTGATATCTATTTCTATAATTAGGATGATTTGGATCCATAATTATCAAATAAGATTTAAGAAGTACTTAATGAGACATAATGGATTTTCTGAAGTGTTGAAAATATATCAAGATTGGTCTTTATTTATAGAGGATAAAAAAATATGGCCGTTGGTATAATTTTTTTATTTATTCATTATATATAAAAAGTTATGGCAGTTTTAATAACGGTAATATTACCGTTTGTAATATTACACATGGCGCGCAACAATTCGTTCGGAGGCAAGGGGCATGCAGAGTGTGACACTTGTTGCGCGCTGATTGGCGCACAACAACTTTTTTTTAAAAAAAAATCTCACACGCTGCACATTGAAGCTTCACGTGGGATTTGTATTCCCAAAATGCTGTACACTTGGCGCTCATTCATTCGTCCTCAATATTGGAGGGTTTCCTAGTTATGGCTGTTCCCCATTTTTTTTCCATTATGTGCAACATACCTCCATTGGTGGGAAGGTTAATTCCCATTTTCAGTTTTTTACAAATGGGGAACCTCACTTACCTACCAATGTAGGTGCTCTTACACCCAAAAAATAAGATAAATGATTACTACAAGTCTTAAACATGCAACATCAAGGTCATAATATTTACAATTATAGTTTACAAATTTTTCGTAAGATCACAAGGTCATGGCTCGTAATTGTTGTACATATGACCACAAACCACTCAAGGCATAACCCAAGCCAAAATCTTATGCGCTATTTAAAGTGACAAACTGACAATTAAGCTCTTTCTAGTTCATAGTCTTTGACTCTTTGTTCACTTTTCGCTACTTATTGGAAATAAATCTCACAACATATAAAATAGCGAATGAATCTTATTTGGTTAATTAGTAAAAGTGTACAAGATACTTCATTACGAATGTAAGAGTAATAAATTTTACTTGTGTAATATGCCGAATTCTTTTGAATTTCAATCAGAATTATGCTCTAAAAACACGTTTTACCAAGAATTTTCAAACGGATTACCATTGCATTCACAACAATTTTAAATTTGAAGAATGAGGAAACAACCAGAAAAGCTTCATGTGGTTGTCTCAGTCACGTCCGCAATGTTTGGTGCAATGAGACATTATATTGGACATATTTGCTACCATTGTTGTTATTTGTCAACTTGTTCTCTAATATCTAGTTAATGCTTAAATCTAAAAGTTGATTATATTAATCAAACTCTTGGGGAATTAATCAAAGTAATGTGTCATATATCAAGCTGCTACGGTACATGTTTAATCTAATACATTTTGTAACAAATGATACGACAATTACTAATGCCTTAGAAATTGTATAATTAGGTAACCTAAAATGGAATCAAGAATAGATAACTAGTTAATGTGTTCGGCAAATTTGTCTAAAGCAATCTTGTCTCTTACATTGGATTTTCCGATTAGGTGTATAATATGGGGCAAACTTGTACTAAAGCTTGAATTTGTTATCTTCATGAATAAACATAAGTAATTTGGTTCCTGATAAAGCCCATCAGCCCAGTAGTGCTGTTAGACATCTCATGTTTTCAGTACATCAGAGTAGTGGTGTCTTAGGTCTGTAATTTTCTTTGGCAGTGAGCCAATGATGAGCTGTAGTTATTTATCGTTTTTGTCTTGTAGTAATGAAGGTAGTGGCCAGGTGTCATTGTACCGTTAGCAAGGCATCTTCCTAGGGATCTTCCTTGTAATCAGTGGTCTATTTAAAGGCCACTCCTAGGTTGTTGGATGATCACAAAAGGAGTGAAAATGAGTGAAGAAATGAAATGAACAACCAAGTTCAGTTGAGCAAAGTTAGTCTATTAATGTTTTCATGGTATCAGAGCCAAGGCTCTAAAAACCTTCAAAGTATAAATTTTTCTTTGATTAAAAAAGAGAGACAAACTGAAGATCCTCAAAATGACAGAAACTACAAAAATAGAACCTACAAACACTCTATATCTACACCCATTTGATGGAAACAATTTTGTTTTCGTGGACAAGCTTCAAGGAACAACTAATTACAGATCCTGGAGAAGATCCATGGAAATAGCTCTAGCATCTAAAAGAAAGTTGGGCTTTGTGACCGGAGTTCTGGTGAGAGATGAAAAAGATGCTGTTAAAAAGGAAGCTTAGGATACATGTAATAACATGATAATCTCATGGATTCTGGGTTCTGTATCATAATCAATCAAGAGATCTGTCATGTTTATTAACAGTGCAAAAGAGATATGGAATCAGATGGAAAGGAGGTTTTCTCTCACAAATGGCTCGAGAAAATACAAGCTTAGTAAAGAGCTTTATGAAAGTAAGCAACAAGGGAAAGAAAGCAGTGAGTATTAAACTCTGATGAAGTGTTATTGGGAGGAATTAGAGTCACTGAACTCTTTACCACCAATCACAACAGTGACTGCAGAAATCACTGCATTCGTAGATGCTTTGACAAAACAACAAGAAGAGCTGAAGCTTTTTCAATTTCTAAATGGATTAGATGAATCATTTGGAACACAAAGAAGTAATCTCCTTATGATGTCTCCATTACCTACTGTGGAGACCGCTTGCAGTTTTCTAGAGCAAGAGGAAGCTCAGAGAGATGTCTTGGGTCAGGTTAAGGAAGAAACTGAGAATATTGCTATGTTTAGCAAGGGACCAGGGGGAGGTGGAACCAGTACTCCATTTGCTACTCAATGTACTGTGTGTAGAAAAACTAGTCATACTAAGGATAATTGCTGGTTTGTGGTTGGATTTCCAACAAAATATAACAAAGGAAAAAATCAAGCTGGAGGTATGATGAAAAAGGGTCAGAACTTCCAGGGAAAATGGATGAAAGGAAAGCAAGGAGGGGTGAAGATGGCTGCCAATGTTCAAGGACATCAGCAAAGTGATGTTGGATCAACGTCTAGCAACAACACCATCACAGCACAACAACTAGAACAACTGTTGAGGCTCCTTCCAACACCATCCAAAGGAGGTGATACGGATGATGAGATGGACACAACCTACTCAGGTATGGTGTCATGCCATTTTGCTGATTCAGTTAAAAATGGTGAATGGATAATGGATTTTGGAGCATCAGACCATATGACATGTTCTCTGTGTGTGCTCCAGGATGTCCATGAATGTAAGAACACTCCATTGATTAATTTACCTACTGGTGATACCTCAAAAATATCACACACTGGAAATGTAAAACTTTCTAATGAGTTGACACTCAAAAATGTTCTCTATAAACCAGCATTTAAACATAACTTGCTGTCCATAAACAAGTTGTGTGAAGATATGAAATGTAAAGTGGTGTTTTTTGATAAGTTTTGCATTATTCATAACTGTGAGAACAATGAAGTCAGAGGTGTAGGAAAGGGGGAAAATGGTTTGTATTACTTGTTAAACAAACCAATACTTAAAACACTGAAAAACATTAGAGCTCAGACTGGAGTAACACTTGAGAAAAAGAAGATGGCTATGGTTGTGGGTGCTTGTACTGAGGTTCCTAGTGTGATAAAGGATGTGCCTAAGCTAAGCAAAGAGACTCTGTGGCATCACAGGTTGGGTCATGCACCCATGAAAAGGGTTGCTTTGATCAAGAAGCTAGATGTGAAGAGAAAATGTGAAGATGTGTGCATAACTTGTCCTTTGGCAAAGTTTACTAAGATGCCATATGAAGTAAGCCATTCCAAGGCTGGTGATGTGTTTGAACTGATACATATGGACACATGGGGTCCATATAAGGTCAGTTACAAGGGAAAGTACAGATACTTTCTAACTCTAGTAGATGATTTCACTAGAGTAACATGGATCCATCTTTTGAAACTGAAGTCTGATGCTTTCAATGCCATAGAAAAGTTTGTAAATATGGCAAAAACATAGTTTGGAAAAGATGTAAAAATCATAAGATCTGATAATGCTCTTGAGTTTGAAGACTCTAAGTGTAAGCCTTTCTTTGAAAAGAAGGGAATAGTGCACCAAACATCTTGTGTGGACAGGCCACAACAAAATGGCAGGGCTGAAAGGAGGCATAGAAACATTCTGGAGATGGCAAGGGCACTAAGGTTTCAAGCAGGTCTTCCATTACAATTTTGGGGGGACTGTGTAATGACAGCTACACACATTACTAACAGGCTGCCAACGGTTGTTCATGATGGAAAAACACCCTATGAGTTGCTATATGGGAGAGAACATGAATATAAACAGTTTAGATGCTTTGGATGTTTAGCCTTAGCATATAATCCTGAGAGAAAGAGGGATAAATTTCAGGCTAGAGGTGTTCCAAGCATCTTTCTTGGGTACTCTCATACCCAGAAGGGATACAAATTACATAACCTCCTCACAGGTGTTGACTTTGTGTCTAGGGATGTCAAGTTCCATGAATAAATCTACCCATATCATATATTTCACTCAACCTTTGCTCACAATCATAGGAGATCTCACCAATTACATGATGAAGCTGTGATAGAGGATGAGAGTTATGAAAATGAGAGTGAAAAAGAAGATGAGTATGGCATTGTAGAACCTGAAGTAACTGAGGAAGAAGTGAGAGTGCAACCTCAGGCTAGTCCAAGAAGGTCAAGTAGAGATCACAGAGCTCTATACTTGGCATTCAGACTACCATATAAGTGCCAACTTTGTTCAAAAAGTTGGTGAAGCTCAAGTGAGCCCCCACTTCACCTGTCTTGTGAACTTTTTGAACAAAGCCCTTGATCCAAGATACTTTAAAGAAGCAGCAAAGCATAAACACTGGCTTAAAGCTATAAATGAAGAATTGGATGCATTGGAGGCAAATCAGACATGGGAAATTACAGAGTTACCACCAGGGAAACATGCCATTGGATGCAAGTGGTTATACACCACAAAATATGACCTTCAGAGGAAGAGTACAAGGTTCAAATCAAGACTTGTGATTCTTGGCAACAGACAACAGTATGGTCTTGACTATGGTGAGACATTTGCACCAGTAGCCAAGATGACCACAGTGGGGTCACTACTTGATGTTGCAGCTATGCAGGGATGGTACACTCACCAGATGGATGTAAAAAATGCTTTTTTACATGGTGAGCTAGAAGAAACTGTTTACATGAAATTTCCACCAGGGTATGAAGGAAATGGATTCAGGTTTGATACTAACTCTCAAAGGGAGTATGGTGGGAGAAATGATGGCAACACCAAAGTTTATAAGCTCTTGAAATCACTGTATGGGCTTAAACAAGCACCAAGACAGTGGTTTGCAAAGCTTAGCACTGTTCTGAAAGATAATGGGTTCTCTCAGTCGAGATCAGACTATTCACTCTTCACAAAGCAAGATAAATCCACATTCACTGCTGTCTTGGCTTATGTAGATGATTTAATCTTGACTGGGAACAACATGGAAGGCATTGAAGCTGCTAAAGAAGTTTTAAACTCTGAGTTCAAGATGAAGGATATGGGTGAACTCAGATACTTCTTAGGAATTGAAGTTGACAGAAGTGAACACGGCATTTTTCTTTCATAAAGAAAGTATATTGTAGATCTGTTAAGTGAGTATGGGCTTAGTAATTGCAGGCCTTTGAAACTTCCCATGGATGCACATGTAAAGCTGCTCTCTACATCTGGTGATCCATTACCACAACCTGAGACTTATCAAAGACTCATTGGGAAGCTAATCTATCTCACTCTCACTAGGCCTGACATTGCATATACTGTGCATGTTCTAAGCCAATTCATGCATCAACCAACTTCTGCTCACTTTCAAGCTGGGAAGAGAGTTCTAAGGTACCTAGCGAGGGTCTACTACTCGGGGAATCCCCGCTTCTGCGCCGATCTGCTGCTCAACTTCATGCTTATTGTGATAGTGATTGGGTTGGATGCCCCAACACAAGAAGATCTATAACTGGTTTTTGCATTTTGCTAGGGAAATCACCTATTGCTTGGAAGTCTAAAAAATAAACTGTTGTTGCTAGATCAACAACTGAGGTTGAATACAGATGTAACACCCCCAAAATCCGTACACGTCTAAACTACGTTGCATCGACTTTGGGAGTGTTACCGCCGCGGTGAAACGCAAGGCTTATTGAATTTAAAACACGAACTTACTCTTTATTATGAAAACTAAACTGCAGCGGAAATAAAATACTAACTTAACTACAACTCGGGAATCACTATTGACCCCTTTTATTTAAAACCATTAACTATGTAAATTATAAACAATCCCTAGGATGTTCAACCAAAACACTTTAAAAGTTTAGAATCAGAAGTATCCCCCGTATGCCCGAACTCATGCAGCATCACCTGCATACCTAATCTGCTCCCCATTGAAATATCAATGGTTCATCACAGGTCAACAAACAACACAATAACAAACAATCAGCTATGCTGAGTATGTACAAAACCAGTTAAATAATACACTAACATAAATAGAAAAGTAATAACAATTCCTAAACATGATACTACAAAAACATTAAATTTCATTTTTACAATTTATTTGGCATAGAACGGGCACCGTCATCTTTCTAGAATCATACGGGCTACTTAATCCTTAATAGACAACTTAGTCTATTAGATGAAATGTAAATACGGGTTCGTTCCGTTCCACATCCATCACCTTAGTATGCATACCCCCAAGATCGTACGTAACCTTCCGCCTACTTGAGTTATCAAAATTTATAAGGACACCACTGTCGTCACAGTAGGCCTGCGTAGGAGTGTAGAACAAGTCCCACACTCCCCCCCATAGTTCATCACTTGTAGGGAATCCAACTACAAGTTTATTGCCAAAATCCTTTCTTAGTATCGTCCATTCATACCACATTAAACATGTAATCATTTAACATTCCTTTTTAGATATAACACTCAAATCTTTACCTCTTGTAACATCCTTGTTACCATAGATCAAAGAATACAATCCAATTCCAATTGTTACACCATAGATCCAATAATCATGCTTATGATACCACAGAATTTCGCATTACCATGCCACATATCGATTTTCAATCACAATCATGTTACCAAACAATCTCAGCAATCACACCACATATCGATTTTCAATCACAATCATGTTACCAAACAATCTCAGCAATCACAATTGTTGCCTATCATGGTTCTAGGTTCCAATGACAGAATTCATAACCTAACATGATACTAGTAATTGCAACTGAACTAGTACGCGTACATACCTTGTAACGGAGAATCTTTGCTGATTATTTAAAACGTTCCGCTTATGAAATTTGGACCTAATCGAATAATAGAAATCCTTTAGTGCTAAGTCCTTGATATTATTATTAAAGTAAAAACCAGCTTATCCAACTATGTAAGATATGGTATTTTGAATATTAAAATTAACCAACCTTATTGTTTTAATTTCTTTTCATGAACTCTAATAAAACTAATATATTCAGAACTTAATAATAAGTTTGCGAATTTGATTTCCTCTAACTTATTTTATACTAGTTCATGATAATAAAACTTAAACTTAACTTTTACACTACTTTGTTTATAATAACAAACTTAACTAGATACATATATAAGAACTATGAAATCAGAATTGAAGAAATAAAATCAAAGTAGGAACTAGTAGTGTAAATCTGCTCTTTTAGTTCATATTATGTACCTTTATTTAAAATAACAACTTAACCCAATATACATAATTATTATAAAAACAACATTGAGAATAAAAAGAAATCATTCTAAGAACTACTAATATCGTCCAGAATTTGATTTTCCTTAGCTTTTGCTATACTTAGTTTACAAAACTAACTCAAACCATTATACACAACTATTATAAAATCAGATTTGAGAAACAGAATTATCATAAGAACTAAGAAAAATATATAATTTGTAAATTTGATTTCTTTTACTCTTCTATACTTTATTTATAACAGCAAATTAACCAAAGATATATATATATATATATGCATAACAAAAATCAGATTTGAAAATTAATTTAAAGAAGACAAGAGAAAGAATGACCACCGACGACTCCGACTAACCGCCGACCACCACGCATCACCACCGGCGAGCCCCGAATTGCGACGAGACAAGCAGCCTCTCGCTCAACCACCACGGCTGACGGCAACCTCCCGCGAGACAGACCACGACTCACGAGCAGCAGCAGCCTCGCTAGTCTTTCGGCAGTAGCGCGAACCTCCGGCGACGTGAAGGAAGAGGAGATGAACTCCAGCCGACGTGAGGAGGAGAGTAGTGCAGTAGAGAGAGATAGAGGAACGAACCAAAAGACTGGGGAAAGAAGATGACGTGAAAGAGGAAAGAGGAAAGAGAAAACTCCTTGGGGAAAATTAAAATCTCACGGCTAGAAGAAATAAGTTAGGGTTTAATAATATATATTTTTTTCTTCTCTCCTATTTATAGCATGAGAAACCTTGGCTTAAAAGGATTTGTTTCCAAATCAAATTCCTATTTGTTATTTAGCAAAAACAGAATTAAAATATACTTAGGTACAAAAGTAGGTTGTATATCTAAATTATAACTGTAGGTTTACCCAAACTACATTTTTTTCCATTAAATAATATTAAAATACTTTCACTTTATTCTTTATATTTTCTTATTTATAAAAGAATAACTCCCAAAAATACGGAGTATTACAACAGATCATTAATTATGACTGCCTGTGAAGTCATGTGGGTAAAACAATTGTTGAAGGAACTGGGATTCAAGCATCTTGGCACCACATCCATCTTCTGTGACAACCAAGCAGCTTTGGCCATGGCTGCAAATCCAGTCCATCACGAAAAGACTAAACATGTTGGCATTGATTGCCACTTCATCAGAGACCAAGTTAAGGAAGGGCTATCAATCCAACTTACACTCCTAGAACTCAGCAAGTAGCTGACATACTCACTAAGGTGTTGAGCACTGATCAACAACAGTTTCTATTGTCCAAGCTGGGTGTTCAGACTTCATCTTCCACTCAGCTTGAGGGGGAGTGATAAAGCCCATCAGCCCAATAATGCTGTTAGACATCGCCTGTTTTCAGTACATCAGAGTAGTGGTGTCTTAGGTCTGTAATTTTCTTTGGCAGTGAGCCAATGATGAGCTGTAGTTATTTAATGTTTTTGTCTTGTAGTAATGAAGGTAGTGGCCAGGTGTCATTGTATCGTTAGCAAGGCATCTTCCTAGGGATCTTCCTTGTAATCAGTGGTCAATATAAAGGCCACTCCTAGGTTTTTGGATGATCACAAAAGGAGTGAAAATGAGCGAAGAAATGAAATGAACTACAACCAAGTTCAGTTTAGCAAAGTTAGTCTATTAATGTTTTCAGTTCCTCATGATTTGAAGGGGTCTATAAAGACTTTTCTGCCTCCATTATCTTCCTTAAAGTGCTACGTGTTCCCGCAACCCTAACTAATTTCGTTTTATCATATCATTGATCCATTTCTTATTTTTTAAAATTTAAAAATGTGAACATATAAGATAAGTGAAAAAAGATAAAAGAATGTAAGAAACTAGCCTTAATATACTTTCACAATAATTAAAATAGTACTCACTCTATATTTTTTTTTTATCTTTCCTACTTTTATCGTGCTCGATCTTTTTCCAATTCACTTCTTTGACCTTTAAAATATTTCCTTACATATTAGTAAAAATTATAATGATTGAATATGAATAAAGTACGCATTGACACGAATCAAACAAGACCCCATGTAACTAAATATATTTTTCTTATATATTGAGAAGCTTTTCAACTGTCCTCAAATTCTTCAGGATTACACGCAAATGTGCAGAAGTCTGCATTATACACATGTGGTATGGCAGGACAAGAAGTGCAAAGGATACTCTCAGCTTCAGGTTTTATAAAAAGCAATCTGCCTTTTGAATACCTGGGAGTACCTATATGTGCTAAAAAAAAAAATCTCAAAAGCACAATGTGAGATGATAATTAAGAAGATGACAGGTAGAATAAGGCTCTGGATCTCCAAGAACTTGTCATATGCAACAAAAACACAGCTCATCAATTCTGTGTTAGCGAGTTTGCATAGATATTGGGCACGTGTATTTATAATCCCTAAGAGTGTACTTCAGGAAGTAACTCAGATATGTAGGGCATTTCTATGGAGTGGACAACAGTATTCTCATAAACAAGGGGTTGTTGCCTGGGAACAATTATATTGGAGTAAAACTTGTGGAGGACTGGGTTTTAAGGAGGTTGTAATCTGGAATGTGGCTTGCTTAGGGAAATATATATGGGCAATAGCTTCAAAGCTGGACAATGTATGGATAAAGTGGATACATTCAATGTATCTTAAGGAAGTAATTGGTGGAATTACTCTCCAAATACAGGTGCAAGCTGGTATTGGAAGAAAATATGTGATGTGAAAGAGAAATTGAAGAATTATTTTACTGAACTGGAATTTAGTAGCTTGCCTAGTTATTCAATTTAGGATGTATATGATAAGATAAGAGGTGAAAAGGAGAAACTGTATTGGGATAAGGTTGTTTGGAACAGAATTAGCACTCCCAAACACAGGCTGATAACATGGCTAGCTGTACAAGGTAAATTACAAACTGTAGAAAAACTTGCAGGATTTGGGGTTAGCACATCATATCAATGTATGATGTGTGGTGTTAATGTTGAAACTCACACTAATTTGTTCTTTGAATGCACTTTTAGTCGTGCTTGTCTGAGTGCAATAAAAGGCTGGATTGGCATACACACAATAAGTATAGTGTTGCAGCAGATCATAAGGTGGATCAGGAACAACAAGACATCAAAATTTCAGAAGCAGATCATGAGTGTAGGCGTGGCAGCTGTCATATATTATGTATGGCAGGGTAGAAATAGTTGCCTATGGTCACATTATATGCCTAAGTATAAGTAGTAGTATTAAACAGATCAAAGGGATTGTAAAATTGAGAGCTATCAGTACAGTTCTTCCAAAGTCCATAAGTAGAAGGGACTTTAATTGGTTCAGTAGCTTGTAATGAAGTGAAATGGTCTTGTTAAATGGTTAACCTCCCTTGTCTTTGAAGGCTCCAACCTAGTTGGTTCGTTCTTGGCTTGGGTTAATTTTAGGTTGTAAAATGGTTTAGCAATGAAAAATTTAATTACTTAGCAAAAAAAAAAGAGAAGAATTTAGAAGATTCTCTCTTATTGTGAATAATGTCAAGATTCCAAGTGCGAAAGATAAAAAGATACAAAGGAATTACGTCTAATATTCTATAATTAAAATTAGCTAAGATGCTATCAACAATAAACAATTTATTTGCTTGTGTATTTTTTGGCGCTTCATATTTTTCTTGTAAAAAAACTAATATGGACCCGGTGCACACTAACTTAGTGTGCGCCTTATCCATCTCACGTGAGTTTTAATGATTACAACTTTCCGTTTTTGCCGCGTTCAATCTTCCCCTATTTTCTCTCTCCTGATAACTTCTCTCTCCTCTGATAACTTCACTCTCCTGATAGTGTATTTTTGAAACAATGATATAGTGTACTTTAAAATGATATAGTGTATTTTAAAATGATAGTGTTTTGCTGAGTTTTTTGGCATGATAGTGTTGCATGTTATAGTGTATATTGACATGATATAGTGTATTTTGAAATGATATAGTGTATTTTAAAATGATAGTGTTTTGCTGAGTTTTTTGGCATGATAGTGTTGCATGTTATAGTGTATTTTGAAATGATATAGTGTACTTTAAAATGATATAGCGTATTTTAAAATGATAGTGTTTTGCTGAGTTTTATGGCATGATAGTGTTGCATGTTATAGTGTATATTGACATGATATAGTATATTTTGAAATGATATAGTGTATTTTGACATGATTGTGTTTTGCTGTATTTTTTGACATGATAGTATTGCATGATATAGTGTGTTTTGACATGATATAGTGTATTTTAAAATGTTATAGTGTACTTTATTTGTATATTACACAAAATTATCATAATCGATCGTTATAGTGTTTGATATGATAGTGTATTTTGACATGATATAGTGTGTTTTAAAATGATATAGTGTATGTTTGTTTTGAACAACTGTTTTTGTTAAAATTTTAGAGCGAGAGAATCTTATTGAAGAGAGAGAAAATCGAGCGGATTTTGGAAAGCGGGAGTGACTAGTTTGTAGTGGGGCATGTGTCTAGGCCTGGTCCACACTATTTTTAATGTGAACCGGGTCCACGTAAGACGGATTATTTTTCTTGAAGTGAAAAAGTTCCGTGTAATCCACACCCGTGGAATTATTGGTTTTAGATTCATATCTATTTGTGAATCCGATTTGAATCATGTAAAATTTTCAGATTTGGAGTTAGAGCAACTGAACAAGTACGATCTTATCCAAATCCGACCTATTGTCATCTTTAGATAAAATCAATCAATAGCATAGAGAGACTTCCTATGGAGATTGGAGAGTGAGAGATCAGAGAATGTATATAAAGGGTAAAAGTGAAAAAAAATACTTGTTTCCATCAAATTTTCCGAAAATATGAAGAAAAGGCCATACATCCAAAAATTTGGCTCGACGCGTATCAACCCCGGATTTAAACTGTTGATTACATCATGGTGCAAGTAATTATTTAATATGTAATGTAAATAATGGCAAACTTATTTGTTATTTCCATAAATTACGCTGCAGTAGGTCAATGTTATAAGGAATTAGTTTATTTAATTAGATATATTAACACGTCATTCATTCCACAGTGAAGGAAGAAACAAAACAATCCTTGTCTTTCATAATTCAACATTCCTGATTCTCTACAGAATTAGTCGGTTAGCTTATTTATTTTCGGCATTTCTGCTTATTATAATTAATATTGCTAGTAATGTAGTATACCAGTATATTATATATACATATAAATATTGGGCAAATCAAAGAAGTTACCAATCAGATTCTTGATAATACTTACGACTAGTAATCGGCAACTACCAGGAAATTAATACTTCTATTTAAGTTGAAAGGACTGCTCTTTTGTTTGTCTCTATGACTCTATACTTTAGCTTCATTTAATTTGTGTACTAAATGATAAAAAAAAATCAAGGAGCAACTACAAAACTGAAAGTTAAATTTACAGAGAGACAAAAATGTAACAAATATAACCTAATTGCTCATTGGATTTCAGGGACATCCTAGTGGTTTACAGCCTAGGAGTTTTTTTGCACACAATTGCCAGCACACCACTCCTGATTCTTATTGGATGTACGATGTATAATGTTTGTTAGTATGTCCATATGTATCAAGTAAGGTTATAAGAGATCAAATCTCAAGCAATAAGGGCAATTTGGGGACGAGAAATTCTCCCACCACTCTCGCTCACTTCCAATGAGTTTGACCTACAAAGCTGATTGGTTATACCTGCTAGAAGTGTCAGTTCATTAGAGTCTTTAATCTTACCTACTAAAAAAATTATATGCCAATATGTGCTATGTGAGTGGGAACTTCCCCGCCCCCCCCCCTCCCTTCAGTACTCAGGGTCTTTGATTAGCTTGACTTGTGGTATGTCATAGTTGATGGCCGGATAAGGGCCAACCCTATGTTCTCTATAAAACATAACAAAAATTAGTGCATTAAGGGTGTTTTTAAAGAAAGAGCTTAATTTCGGATCATAGAGTGTATCAATATCAAGTAGGAAATTATTGGATATCAAGTATAAAATGATTTTATTATAAAATTATGTATTTAACATTATTATTGGTATAAAAATTTTTATTTTATGTCAAGTATTGATAGGATGCTATACTGTACTATATTTGATATGAAGTAGGAAACTATTGTACTACATAGGATAGGAAGGATTGGTATATTTCACTGTGATTGTGTGAATAAAAAGGCTCATATTCTTTCTTGAGAGGTCAAAGAGCTTATATGTGTTTTCTATTTTTTTTTATTAGAGGACTCCTTGTCCCATTTGCACCTGTTTTATTAGGAAGTCTATTGTAAATAGAATTCTTGTGTAGTTTGGATAGAAAATCTTGTTTATGTGGTATACCTTGTATAGGAGTTTTGGTGGCTGTTTTAGGGTTGTATAAATAGGTGTGATATTCTAATGAGAAGTTAAGCCGTTTACTCCTAATAATTCTCTAATCAACATGGTATCAAAGCCACCCAAATAAGGGTTTGTTTTTTTTTCGATCCCCCCTTCTTCTACCTTGTGTTGCTGCGTTTCTCTTGCTGCCATGGGAGACGCTGAGAAAACTTCTTCAACCCCACGTTATGAACCTTTCTCTGCTTATTATCTTCATCCTAGTGAAGGTACCGGTGATATTATTAGTCCTATTCTGTTGAAGGGAGACAACTATGAAGAATGGTCTCGTTCTCTACGTAATAATTTACGTGCCAAAAACAAGTTGGGGTTCATTGATGGCACGATTGTTGTTCCTGATAGTAAGTCCTCGGATTACCATCAATGGGGTATTGTCAATTCCATGCTCGTTGCCTGGCTTTTTAACACTCTTGATATCTCTGTTCGATCCACTATGCGGTTTCCTGATGACGTAAAAACGTTGTGGGACGATCTACGTGATCGCTACTCTCTCGGCAACGGACCTCGCATTCTTGAACTTAAAAACCAGATTCGTGATTGCCGTCAACGGGGTCGCTATGTCGCTGTATTTTTTGGTGAACTCCGTCGCCTCCAAGATGAATTAGCTAGCTATTGTAAGCTACCAACTTGCACTTGTTCCGCGGCTGGGGAGTACGTGAAATTGCAAGAAATTGAACACTTGCATCAGTTTTGTTTGGGGTTAGACTCCAAAAAGTTTGGAACTTTAGTTTCCGGTCTTCTTATGATGGATCCCCTACCTTCTCTCAATGTGGCGTATGCAAAAATTATTTCGGATGAACGGAAGCGGTGCTTTTCGGATGCCAATGATTTGCCCGGGCCCGATGCCGTGGGTTTTTCTTCATCGTGGTGCCGCTTATTTCTCGTCAACCTTCCGGTTCGCAGGTTTGACGAGCCGCGGGTCTGCAATCATTGTGGTCGACGTGGGCACGAGAAGGAACGCTGCTATGAATTAGTGGGCTGGCCGAAGGTAGTCGTGGGGGACGTGGTGGTCGTGCAGGTCGTGGAGGTCGTGGGGGCCGTGGTGGTCCTCGTCCTAGCAAGTAAGCAATTTCTTTGCTCTTCGTTGGCAGCACTCGTGCTTCCTCCTCTACTGATGTTGGAGAGCATGATCGTGGTTCAGTACCTACTCTCACTGATGACCAATGGAGTCAACTAATGGCTGCTCTAAAGGTTACAAAATCCTCCACTTCGTCTGAAAAGTTGTCAGTAAGTATGGTGTTGATGCGTGGCTCATTGATTCCGGAGCCTCGAATCATATGTCCGGCAATCTCCGCTTGTTTTCTCGATTTACATTGTGCATCTTCTACTTTGTTGGTTTGCCAAATGGCTCCAAGTACCATTGCTACTCGAGAAGGCCGAATTGTTTTGGGACATGACTTGGTGTTGGATAATGTTTTATATGTTCCTGACCTTGCCTGTAAGTTAATTTCTGTGTCTCAATTGTTAGAAAATAATGAATTGTTTGTTATACTCACTAACAAGTTGTGTGTTATTCAGGACCGCACTTTGAAGAGCCTGATTGGAGCGGGGGTGCAGTCTAATGGGGTCTATACTTTTGTGCCTGTTCCTGCTCGTGTTACTCAAGCTAATAAGGTCCATGTTGGAGATGAACGGGTTCTGTGGCATCGTCGTTTAGGACACCCTTCCATGAAAGTTGTGTCGTCTTTATCTTTCTTAGCTAGTCATAGTAGTAGAGGCTTCTCTAAACAGTGTGATTTGGATTGTTCTATTTGTTTTATGGGTAAACAACCCCGTAATTCTTTTCCAACTAGTATCAATAAAACAACAAGTGTGTTTGAATTAATTCATTGTGACATTTGGGGTCCGAATAAAGTTGTTTCTAGTGGCAATGCTCGTTTTTTCCTCACTATTGTTGATGATTTTTCCCGTGCTACTTGGGTTTATTTGATGGTTGGAAAATATGAAGTTGGTGATTTAATTAAACACTTTTATGCTATGGCTAAGACTCAATTCAATAAGAAAATTAAGGTGTTACGGAGTGATAATGGCCAAGAATTTTTGTGTTTGAAGTCCTTTTTTGCTCAGAAAGGTATTTTGCATCAAACTACTTGTGTTGACACGGCACAACAAAATGGCCGCGTCGAGCGTAAACATAGGCATATTTTGAATGTTGCTCGAGCTTTGAGGTTTCAAGCTAAGTTGCCAAAATATTTTTGGGGAGAATGTGTCTTGACTGCTGTGCATCTCATTAATTTGACTCCCACTCCTGTTTTACATGGCAAATCTCCCTATGAGTGCTTGTTTGGTGTTGCGCCTTCTTATGCTGATGTTCGGGTTTTTGGTTGTCTTTGTTATGCTGCTCATCGACCTCGTGTGAAAGATAAATTTGATTCAAAGTCTCGAAAATGTATTTTTGTTGGTTATCCTCATGGAAAGAAAGGATGGTGTCTCTATGATTTGGAGTCTTCTGAATTTTTTGTTAGTCGGGATGTTGTTTTCATTGAGGATACCTTTCCTTATCTTACTTCTCTTCCGGATTATGCTCGCCAACAATGGGAGGCTTATTTCTCCCAACCCCTGTTATGGGCTGATGATTTTGGTGATGGTATTTTGTCTGCTACTATTGGTGTTCCCGATGGTGTTGCTATGTTGGATGATAATAATGGTGGTGTTGATTCTGGTGCTTCCGCTGTGCGTATTGGTGACATTTTGTGTGACACGGCTACCCCACTTCGGTTAAGGGGGAGCCCGGTGGCTCGTGGCGAGTGCCCAGCTCCAGCCGAGCATGATGGTCGTGGCGAGCGCACTGCTCCTGTCGAGTGTGCTGCTGGTAGACAAGCCCAGCCTGATGCTTGTGTTGGTCCTAGTGTGGGTGATGCACGTGTAGGGGTGAGTGCGCCCCCTGACGCTACTGATGGGGTTCGCAGTGGTGCGCTTTTAGGAAGAGGTCATCGTGCGAAAATTCCGTCTACTAAACTTCGAGGTTTTGTTACCAACACTGTTATGTGCCAAAAGTTAGACCCCCCTGCTGCTACTCCGTCTTCGTCTCGCTCTTCAGGTACGCCTTTTGACATCGCTTGTTATATTGATTACAATAATTTTTCAACGAGTCACAGATGTTTTCTTACCGCTGTTACGAAAGGTTGTGAGCCTCAGTCTTTTCAGGAGGCCGTTCAACATCCTGGTTGGCGCAAAGCTATGCAAGCAGAAATTGATGCTCTTGAACGGAATGGCACATGGACTTTAGAGGATTTGCCTCCTGGTAAGCGTGCTATCAGTAGTGGTTGGGTTTATAAAATCAAATATACTTCTTCTGGTGCTATTGAACGTCTTAAGGGACGTCTTGTTGTTCATGGCAATCGCCAGGTGGCTGGTCTTGACTATAATGAAACGTTTGCCCCTGTGGCAAAGATGGGTCTTGTTCGTCTCTTATTGGATTGCTGTCACCGCTCGTAATTGGGAACTCCATCGGATGGATGTTCACAATGCTTTCTTACATGGTGATTTGGATGAGGAAGTTTATATGAAACTTCCTCCGGGTTATGTTTGTTCTTCTCCCACCAAGGTTTGTCGTTTGCGCAAATCTCTCTATGGTTTGAAACAGGCTCCCGCCAATGGTTTGCTAAGTTATGCCGCATTGAAATCGTATGGTTTTGCTCAATCTTATGCCGATTATTCTTTGTTCGATTATCTCAGGGGAGATGTTTCTTTTCATGTGTTAGTTTACGTCGATGATTTGATTATTGCTGGTTCTTCTTCTGAGGTTGTTCAGCGTTTTAAACGCTATTTGAGTTCTTGTTTTCACATGAAGGATTTGGGACTGCTTAAATATTTTCTGGGCATTGAGGTGGCTCGGAGTCCTTCCGGTATTTTTCTTTCCCAGCGAAAGTATGCCCTTGATGTTTTGAGTGAAGCAGGTATGCTGGGATGTAAGCCTCTTGATACGCCTATGGAGCAAAATCACAGTCTTGCTCGTGTGACAGGCGCACCCCTGGAGGATCCTGATCGTTATCGACGCCTTGTGGGTCGTCTCGTTTATCTTTTACATTACTCGCCCGAGCTTAGCTATCTTGTTCATACGCTTGCTCGGTTTTTAAGTGCGCCTCAAATTCCTCATTGGGATGCTGCTCTGCGTGTGTTGCGTTATCTTAAAGGTAGTCCCGGGCAAGGTGTTTTGCTTCGTTCTACCAATGACATGTGTTTGTCTGCTTTTTGTGATAGTGATTGGGCTGCCTGTCCTTTGACTCGTCGTTCTTTGTCGGGTTACTTGGTGTTTTTGGGCCGTTCTCTTGTTTCTTGGAAAACCAAGAAGCAACCTACTGTGTCTCGTTCGTCTGCTGAAGCCGAATATCGTTCCATGGCCGTTACCACTTGTGAGTTGAAATGGTTGAAGTCCCTGTTATTCTCTCTTGGTGTTTTGCATTCTCGGCCTATGCAGTTGTTTTGTGATAGTCAATATGCGCTTCATATCGCCAAGAATCCTGTGTTTCATGATCGTACCAAGCATATTGAAGCTGATTGTCATTTTGTTCGCGATGAAATTCTTTCCAACAATCTTTCTACATCTTATATTCCTACCGGTCATCAGTTGGCTGATATTCTCACCAAAGCTCTTGGTCGTCAACAGTTTAGTTTCTTGTTGCGCAAGTTGGGCATTTGTGATTTACATGCTCCAACTTGAGGGGGAGTATTAGGAAGTCTATTGTAAATAGAATTCTTGTGTAGTTTGGATAGAAAATCTTGTTTATGTGGTATACCTTGTATAGGAGTTTTGGTGGCTGTTTTAGGGTTGTATAAATAGGTGTGATATTCTAATGAGAAGTTAAGCCGTTTACTCCTAATAATTCTCTAATCAACATGTTTCGTGATTGTGTAAACTCTTGGTATCATTTGGGAGAAAAATTTTCTTTCTTTTCAACATCTCATTCTTGCACAACCTAATTTACTCCTCTAGTTGGAAGGATTGGATTCAGTTCAATCTTACTGCTTTCTCATCTTGGCAAGAGATTTTTGGTATCACTGTGTGGCATATCTGGTTAGCTAGGAATTTGGCTACTTTAATTTTCAATTTAAAATGATACCTATTGCTTCTCAATTCAACAAACTTGCTATGGATATTGTATATTGTCGCAATTTGTTGCAGCCTCCTCTAGAGAATTCTCTTCAATCAAATGTCCGGAAGGCTAGCACTTGGGTTCCTCCAAACACGGACTTTCTTAAGCTCAACACTGATGGTAGTTGGATTTCAGTGGACAAAGCTGGGGGTAGTGGAGTTTTCCGGAGAGATAATGGTTCAAGGGTAATGGGTTTTTCCATCTGTTTCAATGCCATTAATTCTGCAGCAGCGAAGCTTTTGGCTATGAGGGAAGGCTTAATTATGGCAAAAGATATGCGTCTTTCAAATCTGGAACTGGAAATTGATGCGGAAGGTTTAAAGCTGATGCTTCAAAATGTGGAGAACTTCAGGTCCCACGAATTAGGTGCCATCATTAATGATGTTGCGGCGCTTTTAAAGCATGACTAGAATGTTGTTCTCCTCAACATCAAGAGAGAAGCTAATGATGTAGCACATGAATTAGCTAGCTATATATGCTCGTTCTATGGATGATCTTAGGGTTGTGCATGTTGGGATCCCCGACAGGGTGCAGGAAGCATTCTACGTTGATATGCGAAATGTCAAAGGGAAAAGTACAGTTGTTGTTAATCAGTGATATTTGTGTCTACGTGGTGGAGTATTCTATGTTAAACTCCTGTTTTTGTTTTTGTTGGGCCTATGTATTTGGGATTAATAGTTTGATGTGTAGGATGTATGAAACTCTTTGGGATCTCATGATCCTTTATATATGATATGTTATGTCATCCGTTTGCTAAAAAAAATTAGAGGACTCCCTCTTCTGAACTTGTCATTTGGTCGTAACATAACATACCTTTGCTTTTCCATAGGGGTAGGGGTGTCAAAACAGGTTCTTAAACAGGTTCTGGGTATACCCACGGTGAACAGTCGAGACCTGGACCAGTCGGGATTCGATTGTCGGTGCCCCAGGTCATGATTGGTCGAGATTTTGTTCAAGCTGGGTCGAACACGTTTGAATCATTGAATTCCCGGTGCTTGGGACAGTGCGAGCGTTCCATTTACAAGTCGATCCATTCCCGGATATGATCGTCCGTTGACATTTTTTTTTGCCGGGTTTGCGCAGGTCGTATTTAGGTTTCATGTACGGTTGTGTTAAGTCAAATGTACTCGGGTTGAATTAGAAATGACCTTAGTTCGATCATTGTGAAACATCGGGTCCATTCGCTATTGAACGTCAACTCAACTTCGGGTAACACCTGATCGGGCCAACTTGATTTTGTTATGGATTTTGTAAACGAATTATATTAATAAAAGTATTAAGATCGACATATCACTAGTGGAAAAAAACACAAGGGCTGCAGTGCAAGGGCTACGTTCTTTGAAAAACGCAGCCCTTAATAGTAAAGGGTCAGCGGTTAGCCTTAAAACCGCAGCCCTTTAAAGTGAAGGGCTGCGGTTTTTGGGCTAACCGCAGCCCTTGGGCCTTATTATTCCGCGTTTAATTAGTCATTACTCATTCCCATCCTTAAGTCCACTCGCAAGCCCTTCTCATTCTCTCTCTCTCCCGTCGTCCTCTCTCACCTAAACCCTAACTTCTCTTCCTCACCCCACCCTTAGCCTGCCGCGCTATCTCCCCTTCAGTTCGCCGGCGCTACCTCCTCCCTCCGGTGCTCGCCGTGCTACGCTCTCTCTTTGCCCTTCGTGCGGTGTTGCTCGCGCTACCTCATCTTCAGTTGGCTCGTCGTTTACTTCCCATTAGGGTTTTTATTCTTCTTCTCCACACACACTCTCGCTCCTTTGAGTTCCTGATTGATCAGATATCACGGCTCTTGCATCACTGTTCAACGCATCGACAACGAATCGTTCAATTTCAAGGTTAATTGTTCAATCGCATTTCTTATTTTCAGTTATTTTGGTTGATTTTTTTTGCTAAAATTGGATGTGTCTGATTTTTATTCGTTTCAGCTTTGACAAAGTATTCTACGAGGATTTTGCTCTGGAGTCGACCTATCCCTTCCGCGTCGAGGGAGGTGGTTAAGCTATACAGGTTCTTTACTTATTTTTAGTCATTTTCTATGTCGAAATTGAATTGATTTTTCCTATTATTTTGTGGTTTTGATTTTATTAGATTGATTTTTAGCTTGAATTGGGTAATTTATATGTTGTTCTTTTGATTAATAGTAAGTTTGAAGAAAATTCTGTTGTTTTTGAGGTGTATTTAATTCGTATTATATGTTTTGTTGTTAATCGTCTTTGCAAAGTGAAAAAATATGAAATTTTTGGTTAAAGTTGATAATTTCTTGATGAATTAGTTATGCAAATGTTCATGTGGGAAGGGGGTTGTGTGTGCGGGTGGGGGTGTAGAGGGGGGCTGTTTGTGCGGGGAGGGGCTGGCGGGGGGTGTAAAGGGGTGGTGGCGGGGGGGTTGGGAAGGCTGGATATGAGTGGAGGTGTGTGAAGGGTGTGTGTAGGTTGGTGTGTGTGTGCGGGTGGGATGTGGAGGGGTGCCGGTGGGATGTGGGTGTGTGAAGGGGTGGGATGTGTGTGTGCGGATGGGTGGGATTTGGAGGGGGCTGCAGGTGGGTGGGATGTGTTTGGGGCTTGCTTGCTCTCTCTCTTTCCCCTTCGTGCGTGCTTGCTCTCTGTCGAGATGGCCACCAACAAGGTTTCTCTCACTTTTTTTTTTGTTTTGAATTAAGATAAAGATTATTACGTACATAAATGTCACATTGTTAAAGTATGAATGAGATACGTGTTGATTTTGTTAATTTGTTGTTGTTCGATTTTATGATTAGCGATTTTTCACCCGAAATTGATTCGATTAGGTTAATTTTGTTGAAATAGATTTGGTCGATCTCCCATTTTAATTTGATTTTACACTTTACTTGAATATTATTTGGAGGTTTTCTATTTTTGATGATATGGGCATGTTTCATTGATTGAATTTTATGGGCATATTTCGTTGATTGGATTACGGATTTTATGGCCTCCTTGAATTTTCTTGTTCTTCTTGGGATATATAGTATGATTGTTTGAGTTGATTTTTAGGTGTCAATAAACTGCAATTATCTTCAATAATGAATGCCCATTTTGCTAAATATGCTTTTGAGTTGAAATCAATGCGCCAGACTTCGATCTTGAGGTTTAGAATAGAATTCTTTGGATTCATATATTTAGATGTTGATATGCGGTCTCGACGATGTGTTTGCTTTGTGGATTGTGATTGTGAGGCTTGAATTGTTGATACTTAATGACGCGAGTCGGAAAATCTAAGAGAAAAACAAGCGCTAATCTCGATCGAAGCAGACAGATTTACAAGCGATAAATCGTAGAAAATCCGGAATCCACCGGACAAAGAGTAAAACTACGAAATATTATTAAAAGTCAAAAACTGCCTCCAAATAATGACCTAAAGTTGTTTAAATACTCAAAACAAAACCCTAATACGAAAATAAGGAAATAATAAAATCCGGAAATACTTAAAATGCTGTTTTCGGGCCCTAAACGACCTCGGATGGCTTAAAAAGCCTATACGTCATGGCATAGCCATGAGTTTGACTCGTTGGCCCGTTCCGCTTCCAGAAAGGTATCACAATAAGCAATCGGACTCCGGAGGTCTAATTAGTGGAAATCATTTCAAGACTTTTGTCGAACTTCTTCGTCGAACTTGTTCGCTAACCTTCCTACGTCACTTAAATTGGTCATTTTGTTGGAATGCAATTTTGAGAATAGATGTTTTGTATATTCTGCTTGCTATGGGAGGATTGATAAGTTCTAGATGGAATTATTCTAGTTTCCCTCGTTCTTCTCCTTTAGTTACTGGATTGTGTTGAAATATGAAATGTTATATTTTGGTAGGAAAGCACTTTTTTTTTTGGAATTGGTATGTTCAATGAATTCTGTTTGGACTGTGGAAGTGCTGAATTTGCATAGTGATAAGTGATTGTTTTGTTTAAAATTAATCTAGAACTTACTACTACTGTCTATGATTTTGTTGTAAATTTATTGTTATATTATTGACTTATTATTGTTATATTTATTGTTATTAATTCAATATAATTTGTTGCAGTAGCTAATTGGTGAATGATGACTATGACGTTATGAACATTGGATTAGCTTTGAAGGTTTGATTGATTGTGTTCGGGTAATGCACTAAAACCCTTGTTTTAGGATTTTTAGAATTGGACTTATCATGTGAAGTTTTCGGAGAGGCCATGAATGAGCCTTTGGTTTTATGTGTGTTTATGTCTTTGGTGGAATTAGTTGGAGATGGATAGGATTCCCTCTAATGTGAAATTATTTAGTATATATGCATAATGCGTTGATATGAGATGGACTTATTTAGATCTCTCAAGAACAAGAATTGATATACCTTTCCTAGTTTTCCTCCTCATGTTGGCTAGAGCTTCTACTTCTCCATTTCCAGAAAAGATGCTTGTGTTGTGCTATGAATTATACGAGACCTACTCACGGCTCCTTGATTTCATATGTTTTCCGATTTCCATATTTAAGTTGTTGCACTCATGCTCGAATCTTGTTCGGGTATTTGAACTCTATTTTCAGAAGTTAACCTTTTTATTCTTCTCTTCTCACTACTCTCACCTCTCTTCCCTGTTCCTCTTTGTTTTGGCTTTGAGCCTTTGACAGTGCCACTTGTGTTCATTCAATTTGTGGAGCTTCTGTAATATATTACATATTTCTAGACTTCAAGTTGTTCCTTTCCATGACTTGCTATATATATCTTTGTATGAGCTGGTTAAAAAAGAGTATCAATTTGAATTTTTTAAGCATTACTCGAAGATATGGATGTTCTTGTGTAAATTAAACCAATTGAGATCTTGATATATATTTTTGTGAATTTGAAAAGGTAATATAGTTTATCCTTCGAAGTGAACCAAAATTTGTCCCTGTCTCAACTTTGCAAACCCATAAAAACCTAACCCTTCCGAATTAGCCGCCCACCACCATCATTTTGTTGTCGACTTCCTTTGATGGGCTAATATGGATTTAATCTTCTAATTTTTGCTTCTAAATTTATGTGTAATTTGATTTATTTTACCCATTTTCTACAGGTTTTCTTCAAGGAGTATGTTGGGACTTGATTAGTATGTTGGGACTTGGATGCCCCCCCTTGCTACACCCCTGCGGCCCCCCCCAACCGCCTAGCACCCCCCTGCCCCCTCCCCCCGCCGACACCCCCACCCCAGCTCGGCACCCCCTTGCTTGCCCCCTCCCCCCTTGCTACACCCCCACCCCGCCCTGCCCCCTGCTACACCCCCTACGGCCCCCATTCCAACTGCCCAGCGGCCCCCCTGCCAGCACACCTCACTCCCAGCCCAGCCACCTCCCCAGCGCCCGGCCCCCACTACCAAGCACCCCCCCACCCCAGCTTTGACCCGCCACCCCCTCCCCCACCCCGGCACCCCCACCCCTAGCCCAGCCCCCCCTGCTGCCCCCCCCCACCAGCACCCCCCTTGACCCAGCGCCCCCCTTTGCCCCCCCCCTTGCTACACCCCCCTTGACCCCGCCCTTCTACACCCCCCTGCAGCCCCCCACTGCCCTAGCCCCCCCCGCCCGACACCCCCCCCATCCCAGCACCCCCTCCCCCCGCCGCACCCCCACCTCACCCTAGCACCCCGCCCGGCCCCCCCTTTGACCCCCCGCCCCTGCTTTGCCCCTCCCTCCCCCCAACCGCTACACCCCCCTGGTTGACCTCCAAATTATAGCGATTTTGGTTTTATTTGTCGGGTTCTATCATCTCCAAAGAAGTTGCTTTTGAGGGATCCGGATGCTAGTCTTAGTGGAGTTGTAATTCAGTCTAGAACTAATGTAATTCAGTTATTATTTTCTCTATATTTGTGTAAAAAACATAATTTGTAATGAAAAATGATACTTATATATATATATAATTGTTTGGGAACATTTAGGACAAAAAAATGTAAAAAAAAAAAAATTATTTTTTTTTTATATTTTTTGGGTCACAAGGGCTGCGGTTCGGGCAAAAACCGCAGCCCTTGGTGGGTTAAGGGGCTGCGGCTAAGGGCCAAAACCGCAGCCCTTAACTCACCAAGGGCTGCGGTTTTGACCTGCTTAACCGCATCCCTTAATCCACCAAGGGCTGCGGTTTTCCCCGACCGCGACCCCTTAATGCGCTAAGGGCGGTTAAAAACCGCAGCCCTTCTTAAATGCCAAGGGCTGCTAGCCTAATGGCTGCGGTCAAAAAACGCAGCCCTTGGACCCTTTTTGACCGCAGCCCTTGGGTTTTTTTCCTCTAGTGTATATATACATATATGTGTGCGATAAATATATGGATGACAACGAAAACCAATAAAATCACTATATTGATTACCGTGATGTTTAGTGTATTCTCTTAGTCAACTCTTATTTCGAATAATCAACTATGTAAAACCACTCTAATGAGTAAAGGAGTAGAACGACTCTTCATATGTTTTAATATTATATATTATAACCAACGCCAATAATAACGAGTAGACGATCAATTCCAGACTTTATATAAATGATTTATTATTATAAGCATTATGATTGATATATAAGTTTGTAAATAGTTATGATGGTAATGAGAATAATAATACTAATAAACATAAAGCGACAATGATAATAGGTAAAAATACAAATAATAATAGTAATAGTAACAAGGCTACCAATAGCAATAGTAATACAAATAAGAACAGGATTACTAACAATAACAATAACAATAACAATATAAATACTAACATGTTGAATCATTTTAATATAAGATTGATATCAAAATAATTGTAAAACCAATCTAATACTCTATTGATTATAAATTAGTATAACGACTCTTAATATGTTATAATACTATAACAAATGACAATCATACATTCATATGTTTACAAAGTGATTATAACGAGGCCCTAGGGTTCATATGTTGCACAATAATGATAATGATAATAATAGATTATACATTCTCCCCTATAAAAGCTAACCATAACTTATTAAAAAGTAAAATCAATAAGTTAACTGTTAACAAGTAACAACCATAAGTAAATTAGTTAACAAGTACTTACTAGTTACTAGATAGTAGCTTGTTAACAACCATATAGTACTTAGCACTTAGTCAATTACTCGGTTACTCCCTTGTCCATATTCCATAAGCATAATCATTTCTCAAATCTCATTGACCAAAAAACAATATGAGTATAATGTGATCATAATTGGTGATGATGATGATTAAAGTCGATCAACACAAGCTAATATGAGTATAATGTGACGGAAGCCAATGTAGGGGGTAATCATTCTAGCTAATACGCGATTGATTATTAATGAGTATATACTATTAATATGCTCTAATAGTATAACTAACGATAATAATAATGAGTATTATATATTAACTACGAATATACGATCAATTCTTTGGATTTATATAAACGACTCGATTATGGTAAGCATTATGATTCGAAATAATAATAATAATAAATTAACATAATAACAATAACAACAACAACAACAACAACAACAACAACAACAACAATAATAATAATAATAATAATAATAATAATAATAATAATAATAATAATAATAATAATAATAATAATAATAATAATAATAATAATAAATTGTTAATTGGTTATTCAATAATTTTTTGCCATATTCCATAACCATTATCATCACTCAAATCTCATTGGCCAAAAAACAAATACATGGATCCTCAATTTTAGCCTTTGATTTGTAAAAGAGCAAAGATCCAACGGCCCAAAATGAATATAATTTCCCCTTATTTTCGGAAAAACCCTCATCTCTCCTCTCATTCTATCCAGGCCAGTTAGATTTAATCTAACAAATGAAATAACCCCACAAACCCCCCTCTATAAAAGCAAACCCTTGAATGAAACCCTAAATCTACCTCTCAAACACATACAGACATAGACATACTTGAATCTCTCATACTCTCATCTCTCTCCTCTCTGCGGCGCCGATTCCTCATATCCAGACCGTTAGTCTCTCTCGCCGGAAATGAGAAATCGATTATCTAATCTGAATCTCGTCGGAAATCAATTCTCTAATCTGTCTCTCTCGCCGAAAATTGATTCTTATCTCTCTCAGTCGCTGGAACAAGTATTTACGCAGGTATTCTCTAATTTTTCCCTTTTTTTCGGTTCATCGCAACTTTGCTTTGTTCTGTACTTTTTTTAATTTTTGATTTGTTCTTCGTGCATTTTCTGTTAGATCTGGGTTTTTCTGCAAAAGATCTGGGTTTTTCGTCATTTAATTTGTTTTGCGAATCGTTGTTTTTGATGCCAAAGTTGTGATCTATGTAATTTCTCACTAATTTGTTGTTCTTCGTGCATTTAATTTTCTGTTTTTTGTTTTCATGTTTCTTGTTAGAGGTTTTTCGTCATGTTTTTTTGTTATACTTGTACTTTTTCTGCAAAAGATATGGGTTTTCGTCATTTTATATGTTCTGTGAATCGTTGTTTTTGATGCCAAAGTTGTGATCTATGTAATTTCTCACTAATTTGTTGTTCTTCGTGCATTTAATTTTCTGTTTTCATGTTTCTTGTTAGAGGTTTTTCGTCATGTTTTTTTGTTATACTTGTACTTTTTCTGCAAAAGATATGGGTTTTCGTCATTTTATATGTTATGTGAATCGTTGTTTTTTATGCGCCAAAGTTGTGATCTATGTAATTTCTCACTAATTTGTTGTTCTTCGTGCAAAAGATCTGGGTTTTGATGCTGCTGCTGCTTATGGCCTGCTGCTGAGCTTGTTGGATGCTGCTGCTGCTTATGGCCTGCTGCTGAGCTTCTTGGATGCTGCTGTTGCTTATGGCCTGCTGTTGAGCTTGTTGGTGGATGCTGCTGATTGCTGGCTTGCTGCTTGTGATTGTTGTTGTTGCTGGCTTGCTATTTGTGGTTGTTGCTGTTGCTGGCTTGCTGCTTATAAATTCAGCAATTTGATTTTTGTAAATTCGTTTGACATTGACACATATGTTGTATTTTGAATTAATTTATGATATTATATTAACTCGACCCAATTACCTAATTTTGTTCTTCAGTCAAACAAGCTAAGATCTTAATTATATGTTGTGCAAAAATTAAACTATAGTATTTTATTGAAGCATTTGTATTATGCAAAGCAACAGGAAATTAATAAGACGACATTAAATAGTAAGCACTAAGAAACTAACAGCTAAAAAGTGACCAAATAATCTCATCAACAGTTATAACACTATGACATGTACTAAAATTACATCAAAAATTTAGATAAGCTAGAAAATTGTTAATATACTACGTATAATATGCATACATGTTATGACTTGTGACCTAGCCTTTATGATATATACATCAATAGATGTCAAATCAAAACAAGAGAGTAATGTATACAAATAATTTAAAAATAAATGAAAATAAAAATATAAACAAGTACATGATATTCAAAGTTTAACCCTTAAATTAAATGTAATTAAATTTTTTATTGAATTAATTATTAAATGTAAGCAATTTTATAAATTAACATATTTAAATGATTTTGTAGATATAAAAACATAATTAAATTTTAGTAATATCTGGTTGAGTACGGTCGGGTTCGGATTTGAATGCGGAGTGCTGCCTGGTCGGTCGGGTCGAATATAATCTTGCCAGGTGCCTTGGTCAGTGCGGGTAATCCCAGGTCAGGTTTCGGTCAGGTCTGGGGACTGACCCTCACAGGTCGAACCAGGTTCAAGTCAAGTCAGAATCAGGTTGACCCAGCGGTCAGGTCTGTTTCTAACACCCCTACTTAGGTGTCCATGTTGCTTAAACCATTTCTTCCGAGACTACAATCACTTTTTGGGTCTTGCACCAATGGTTTATTTCTTCCTCCTTTAGTGTCCTTTTTTTGGGATTACCCGAGTACATACCCTCGTCCATACCTCTTCATTGTTTGCGTTTTGCACTTGGACTTTAACAACCTTTTTCATCGATAATTCCCTTCCTTCTTGTTAGAACTGTTTTTTACGATATAAAGAAGTGATAAAGTATTAGGAGACTCTACTCTCGAATAGAACTCCTAATGCAAAATATTAAAACTTCAATATGGATGCAACACGAGGCTAGAAATACGTGGTTCATATCGAATTTGGTCATTGTAAAGCTCATAGGTAAAGAAAGAAGAAACAAGCAAATCACAACATCCACAAAGAATTGAAGCGAGACAGAAGGCCTGGAGCATCCTATGAAGATTATAAAGCTGTAAATACTTTCTTAGTATAATGTGGTTGTAATAAGCATGTTGTTACCTCCTTGTAACAAACTTGTATTTTCTATCAGCTAGTTTGTTAGCTATTGTTACTATAAAGGGAGAAAACCTTTCTCTCTCTTTTGTAATAAACTAGAACTCTTCTTTCTCTCTATCAAATTAGTTCAGCTATCTCTCTCTTTGATTCACTCCAATCTTCAATATTCACATGGTATCATAGTAGATCAAATCCAATTTTTTTTTCCACAAAATTCTTTGAAATTCTTGTTTCTTCGCTGAAATTCATTTGTTCTTCACTTCGATTTTTGAAATTCTTGCAAAAATGGTGGAAATTACCCAAAACTCTGATTCTGGAGAACGATCCATTGGCGGTGAATCTCACGTCAATAACATACATAATGTAAGTATTGCTTACAATGATCCTTTCTATATTACCAATTCTGATCAAACCGTCAACAAATTAGTTGCTGTGAATCTGAACGGAAGTAATTTTGTTAGCTGGAAACGAAATGTGAGAAGAGCATTAATCGCGAAAAATAAGTAAGGTTTTATTGAAGGAACTATTATAAAACCTGATGAAACTGATAAAGACTTTAATCGTTGGATGAGATGCGATTATTTGGTGATTTGTTGGCTGATTAACTCAATAAATGAGGATATTGCTGAGAATTTCAATTTTGTTGAGAGTTCTGCTCAGTTATGGCATGAGATTTGTGAATGCTTTGGTCAGTCTAATGGAACTTTGATGTAACACCCCGACAATTCTCTCTTTTCTAAAATACTTTTTAATATAAAACATAGAGAATTATCAAAGTATTATCGCCCGCGTGAAAACGTATCGGCTTATTCAGAATTTTGCAGCGGAAAACATAATAAGAACTTTAAAAACTAAAACTTAGTCAATAACAAAGTCAACTCCAAAACCAACCAACAAAACCAAAGTCAACTTAAAGCCAAACCAAACCAACTATGAAAATATAACTCAAAAGTATTGTAAATAATACACAAGCTCTCCAAATTCCCGATCCCAATGATGCATCATCTTCAAACCTGTAAATAGACAATGCACTAGAGTCTGCTTACCGAAATGGGTCATGACAGGATCAATAAGGCAAAGCCATGATCAACATACACAACAAAAGCACGTAATCAGCAAAGCTGAGTACTACATACTAAACAAGTAAACAATCCTAACATGATACTAATAAATAGTAAACAGAAATAAATAATAATATAATAACTTGTAGATAACTTTTACTAAAATAAACTTTAACCATATTTTTATTACTTTAAATGGAATAGTCAATGGACCGAGTTGTCTAACTAAAACCAGCCTTCCCTTTGGAAGACGGAATACGGGCGCGACTCCGTATTTCCATGACCTACGATATCGAGGAACCTTTTTAAATAAAACAGGACACCGTGATCAATCCGGCCCCAGGAAAAGCCATGGCATGCTCACCATGTACCCCAACTCCTAATTGTCCAACACTGTAGACGTGCACCAGTCTAAAGCTATTACTATCCAGTTTCACTTTACATGATTAATAATTTATTCACTTGTTATGACTACAAGTTGAACAAACATTAAGAACATCAAACAATTATAAACTTCCCTTTTTATCTTAGGGTTAGATAAGTGATCAAACAACTTAACAACCCAAAATTAATTTCACTTTAATCCAGTCTTCCTTTATTTGTTGAACCTAGCCAACAACCAACTAACCTTTCATAGGTATAAAATATCAACTTACCAGATAAGGCCCTGGGTCCTTATAAAGCAGTTAAATAATAAAAGGGAACAACATGATCAATCATGATCCAAACTAATATATATATTAATTCCCCCATGTGAATTAATAAAAATAAAGTTCCCAACCAACATGCTTGCATCAATCTTCCATACAAATATAATATCAATCTCATAATATAAATCTCATATTCAACATGTTCACACAATAGATCAAACATGCAAAATCCAACATATTAGATATCATATATGAACTGAACATAGTTCCTATACATGATACTACATAATTCTCTTTCTTAAATCACGATACTACATCAACCAACACATAGGTATGTACGTACCTTGTGTAGACAAACTGAGATGCCACTATAACAGACTTAAAAATCACCTAGAGAGAATTCTCCGTCTAAAATAACCAATATAAATTCATAATCAATCCTTCATGAATTTACAACAATAATAAAATACTTTAAACCCTTCTTAAAATTTTTTAAAGACTTTTTCCATCATTAAAACTTACTTAGTACAACCTCCTAGTATAGTACTACTATACTAGATGATTAAAAACCCTTAAAACTCATGTTTAAATCATAAAAACTCCATCAACATTACTCTTTCCAAATTTCCAGCAACATAATATACACTAAAACTCTTTTTAAACATATTTAAACATGCTTATAATCATAAGAAAACCCAAAACCATAAACTATAACATGAAACTATGATTTTCCAACCTATAAAACCCTAAAAATCCATGCTTTGATATTTTAAAACCCTATTTTAACATAACAAGTAAGTCTGAAATTTTATTTCTTCAATACATAATTTATATAGTCTTAGGTTCATAATCAAATTATCAAATCATAACCTTTTAAACATAAACTTATTAAAACAAACCCTAAAGATACAAACTTTGCATCAAATAAAACTTGAGGAGGAAGAAATAACAACCAAACAAAGAGGAGGGAGGAAGGACGCCGGAAAGCAGAGGGTGGCGGTTGCCGGCGGCTGGCCGGAAAACCGCGGGAGGAGGAAGAACCAAGAGAACAAGAAAAAGAGAGGAGAGAGAGAAGGCCGAAAATAAGGGGAGGAAGAGAGAGAAAATAATTGTGTTTAATGTGTGGGGATTTGTGTAAATAAGGGTATTTATAGTTTCCCCCATTAGGGGTCCAATAAAGAGTTGGGCTTTGATGGGTTAGTTAAATGAGAATGACCATAGATTAAGCCATAAGGTTTGGGCTCCTTACACCCATTTACAAATCATTTTCTAAATCCCATAAGTATTTCAAATATTTCGAATACTTTTCAAAGCATGACTTAAATCAAATATTTGACTTGCATAAATCATTAATATAAATCCTTTGACTTTCAAATAGTCAACCTTTGAAGAAATAAATCGTTAAAATACTAAAACATATTTAAATATAATAACTATATATTAAAATATATTTATAAAATCCAACAAATTTACGAGGGATTACAGTCTACCCCTCTTAAAAGAAGTTTCGTCCTGAAACTTGACACAAAACTCACACATTTTCAAAAGTTTTTAACTCAACTCTCCAAGGAGAAATACTTGTGCCACTCATGTGCACTCTTTTGCCATCTTAAAAACAATTGTGTTACTCATGAACACCTTTTCTAGTGCGGAGAAACTATTTATTTTGCATCAACATGTGCAAATCGCCAAAATAAGCATAAATTGCATAAAAATACCATAAAAATAGGTAAAAAGCGCGAAATTCTATCGCATTCTACCCCCCTTAAAAAAAACGAGTTACGCCCTCGTAACTCACCTCAAGGAATAATTCCGGATACTTCTTCTTCATTTCAGCTTCAGCTTCCCATGTTGCCTCTTCGGACTCATGGTTCGACCAAAGCACTTTCACGATATTGACATCCTTATTGCGCGTACTACACACCTTCTTATCAAGAATTTTCACAAACCATTCCTCATATATGAGGCTACTATCAATCTGGATCCTCTCAGGCTCCAAGACATGACGCTCATCAGGGATATAACGCTTGAGTTGGGAAATATGAAACACATCGTGCATCTTTTCGAACTCCATTGGTAAAGCCAACCTATAAGCTACCTTCCCAATTCTTTGCAGGATCTCATATGGGCCTACATATTTGGCACTTAATTTGCCCTTTTTCCCAAATCTCATCACACCCTTAGTTGGTGATACTTTCATAAACACTTTATCACCTACTTCGAACTCGTCTTCTCTTCGCTTCAAATCGGCATAACTCTTTTGCCTATCTTGAGCAGCTTGAATTCTAGCCTGAATCAACTTCACATTCTTGACAGTCTCCTCAATGAATTCGGTCCCCAATACTATATTCTCACTAAAATCATTCCAGCAAATGGGACTTCTACACTTTCTTCCATATAACGCCTCAAAAGGTGCCATCTTAATATTCGCATGATAACTATTGTTGTGTGAAAACTCAATCAAATCTAATTGGTCTTCCTAACTACCCTGAAAGTCAATATCACAAGCTCTCAACATATCTTCCATCGTTTGGTTAGTCATCTCAGTCTGAGCATCGGTCGCAGGGTGAAAGGCAGTACTCATTTTCAATGTTGTCCCAAGATTTAACTGAACCTTTTGCTAAAACTTCGAGAGGAATCTCGAAGCACGATCTGCAATAATATCGGTTGGAACCCCATGCAATCTCACTACATGCTTAATATATGTCTTCGCAAGTTGCTTCTTCTTCCATGTCTCTTTAATTGGAATGAACACGGCCGACTTCGTCAGACGGTCCACAATAACCCAAATAGTATCGTTGCCATTCCTCGTCTTAGGCAAAGCAGTAACAAAATCCATCGATATGGAATCCCACTTCCATCCAGAAACCTCTAAGGATTGAACCTTCCCTATGGGTCTTTTATGGTTTATCTTGACTTTCTGACAGGTTAGACATTTGGACACGAACTCAACAACCTCATGCTTCATGTTTGGCCACCAATAGATCTGCTTAAGGTCCTTATACAACTTGTCACCCCCAGGGTGCATAGAATACGGCATATTATGCCCCTCATCCATAAGACGTCTCTTAAGCTCATCACATTTTTGTGGTATACACCACCTTCCCTTGAATCTCAGACTACCATCATCATGGATCTTAAAATCAACTTCCTTACCTTGCCTCATCTTTTCCTTAATCTTCTCTAGGTGCTCATCCCCAACTTGACCCTCTTTGATCTCGTCGAAAATTGACAACCCCAATGATAAAGCACTCAATCTTACCTCGATTTCCCCAGGATTTAAGATTTCCAGGCTAAGTCTTTGCATATCTCGGCACAACTCTTCAGGAACTACCAAGGCATTCATGCTATGAATCGACTTCCTACTCAACGCATCAGCAACAACATTTGCTTTCCCCTCATGATATTGGATGTCTAGATCATAATCCTTTATCAACTCTAACTATCTTCTCTGCCTCATATTGAGATCTTTTTGGGTGAAAATGTACTTCAAACTTTTATGGTCCGTAAAGATCTTACAGGTTTCCCCATAAAGGTAATGTCTCCAAATCTTCAAGGTGAACACAATAGCAGCTAACTCTGGATCATGGGTAGGTATTTAGCCTCATAAGGTTTCAACTAACGCGACGCATATGCGAACACCTTCCCATTCTGCTGCAACACGCATCCCAAACCATTCTTTGAAGCATCACTATACACCTCAAATCCCTCGTTCCCATCAGGCAGGGTCAAAATAGGTGCGGAGGTCAAACGCTCTCTTAAAATCTGAAAAGCTTCTTCACATTCTCACTCCACTCAAATTTTGACTCCTTTTTCATCAAATTGGTCATTGGCCTCACTATCTTCGAGAATTCTCTCACAAATCTCCTATAATAGCTAGCTAGACCTAGGAAACTTCGGATATCAGACACATTCTTTGGAGTTGGCCAATCACTCACAGCTTGAATCTTAGCAGGATCTACAGAGACTCCTTCCTTAGACACATAGTGACCCAAAAATGCTACTTTCTCCAAACGAAACTCACACTTAGAGAACTTGGCATACAATTGATTCTTCCTAAGCGTCTCCAATATAATCCTCAACTGCTCATCATGTTCTTTTTCATTCTTCGAATAGATCAGGATATCATCAATGAATACCACCACGAACTTATCTAAGAACTCATGGAAAACTCTATTCGTTAAGTCCATAAATATGGCAGGTGCATTAGTTAACCAAAAAGGCATTACAGTGAACTCATAATGACCATAACGAGTCCTAAACGCAGTCTTAGGTATATCCTTATTAGCTACCCTCAACTGGTGATACCCCGAACGCAGATCAATCTTCGAGAACACTGTCGCTCCATTCAATTGATCGAATAGGTCATCTATCCTAGGCAAAGGATATTTGTTCTTGATGGTTACGTTATTCAATTCCCTATAATCGATACACAACCTCATACTCCTATCTTTCTTCTTAACAAACAACACAGGAGCTCCCCAAGGTGATGCACTAGGCCTAATATAACCTTTATTGAACAGCTCTTGCAACCGCGTCTTTAATTCACTCATCTCTGGAGGTGCCATTCTATATGGTGCTTTAGATATAGGTGCAGTTCCAGGAATTAAGTATATGGTGAACTCAACAGCTCTAGCAGGAGGCATACCCGAAATTTCACTCGGAAACACATCCATGAACTCATTCACGATTGGAACATCCTCGATCTTCATTCATGTTTCTTTACTCACATCTTGCACACTACAAAAAAATAGCTCACACCCCTTCTTCATTAACTTCTTCACTTGCATCGCATAAATAACCCCAAAGTTCTTGAACTTCCCAAAACGTCTATATGAGGTCAACTTTCCCAAAGGGTTTCTTAAAACTACTCTTTGAACTTCACAGTCTATCTTAGCCTTGTATAAACTTAGCCAATCCATCCCCAGAGTTACATACAGGTCTCCCAGATTAAATTCTATCAAATAAGAAGGAAAAACACAGTCTCCTATCTTCATAGGCAAATTTTAAACAACTTGGTACACCTTATGGTCTCACCAGTAGGTATACTAACATGTAAATCAATCACCTCTAAAACTACTAACCCCAGACCTTTAATGACAGATGACGAAACAAAAGAATAAGTCGCCCCCGAATCAAATAACGCTTTAACTAGCACGGAGTTAATAGAAAAAGTACCGGAAACTACGTCGGCAGATGATTCAGATTCATTGCGACTCATCACGAATAGTTTACCCGGAGCCTTGTTCTGGTTGCTCTCACTAGCAGGCTTATTGTAGCTCCCTTGGTTGTTCTATACCCCACACAGGCTTCGAACCCTACATAGGCTTCGAACCGCGATTTCTAGACTGGTTAAATCCAGAACTCACCTGGTTACCACTCCCATTGCCATTTTGCTCTTTCTTTTGCTTAGCAAAGCACTCATACTCCCTATGGCCCTTCTTCTGGCAGTAGTTACAGGTCACTGGTTCTCCCTTGCAGTCTCTACCAGGATGGTTATTACTGCACTTCTTGTAGTGGTACACTTTCTCAGATTGACCCTTATTATTGTAGCCCTGGTTATTCTTCTCTTGGAAATTCCCATTCCCATTCCTGTTCTTTTTGAAATTCCCTTGATTTCCCCCAGCATTGAAATCCTTTCTTTTCTCACCTACTACAGAATTCTTCTTGTCACGCCTCGACTGAAGACCATAAATGTGGGCAGCTCTCCCATACACAATATCTAGGGATGAAAAAGTTTCACCACCTAACCCCAGCTGGATTTCCTCAGTCAAACCTTGCTCAAACCTTTGAGCCTTTAATTCCTCATTGGCTACTACCTCAGGTGCAAACCTCGATAGTGCTATGAATTTGCTATAGTACTCAAAAATGATAATACTCCCCATCCTAAGATTGATAAACTCTTGGGCATTCTGTTTCCTCATAAAAGCAGGGTAAAACTTCCCTCTCAAGGCAGTAACAAAAGAACCTTAATTGAATCCCTCAGTAGCACTCAGTCTAGCCCCATTTTCTCTCCACCACAAATCAGCCTCATCCTTTAGGTACAGCACAGCCTGACCTACTCTCATATTCTCAGGACAGCTCACAGCCCCAAAGATTTTCTCAAACTCTCTAATCCAGTTCTCTAAAAATGTAGGATCAGCTTGCCCCTTAAAGTATGGTGGTTTAACCTTGGCTAGTCTCTCAAACATGTCCCCCAGCAGAGTCAAGACGCTCAAATATCTCCTGAGTCAAGTTCTCCACCAAAAGGCGAATAGCAGCAGCTATGACTTGAAATTAACGTACTGTACTTTAGGTTCGAAACATAACTTATATGGCATTCTCTACGAAGGCAACATTTAATTTGACCATAAAGATCGCATCAACAAACAAATTCTCATGAAGTTACAACAATATTACAGAATAATTATCATCAATCATCCATGAAGAATATTCACATCAAGAATACACAGCTTAGGAACAATGAATAAAAAATCAATCATAACAAATAAATAAAGTATTCCCATTCGCATGCCCAAAATAAATTCTTGCTCACTTGGATAACTAAATATTTAACTTTTATTCCTCAAAAGATGCTAGCAACTATTTTCTCAACCATAATACTAAACTTTTCCTAAAAATAAAATGAAGGTACTATGAAATAAATTTAAACCACTGCTGGACGAATTATCCAACATTATTCTTTAAAGTATAAATACATAATAAATAATCTAAGGTGAAACATCATCAGTCCTATCCTTTGATTCCCTGTAGTTCTCTGGAGTGAAAAGCTCATCTACAAATTCATCAATGTCCTCAGTATTATAATAAACATATCTTCTAAATCTCGTAGATCTCCGTTTAGGTTGAGACTCGTACTCCTCTAGCTCAGAATCAGTCTCATTTCTGAAAGCAGCATGGTAGACATCACTCCTGGTCTGTCC
Organism: Beta lomatogona; assembly: GCA_947646795.1. Lineage (NCBI taxonomy): Eukaryota > Viridiplantae > Streptophyta > Magnoliopsida > Caryophyllales > Amaranthaceae > Beta > Beta lomatogona. Next base: position 80,599 of record CANSNZ010001408.1, on the reverse strand, counting down.
TCTAGCACGGTCAAACTCATGAAGAATCTCATCATCACTATCAGGCATGCTTGCTCTTAATACATTACTGTAGACACATACCAATGATGAAATATACCGCGGTCTTAGTTGGCGCAGCCCAATGGAGGCGCAGTCCGAATAACCAGGCAATATGTGTTTTGAAATAATATTATAAAAGCCCAATCAATCATTCATGATGATTGATTGTAAGTTCAACCCATGAAATATGTTTAAGTCCATTTTGAAAGCCCAACTGAATGTTTATTATTTTTAATAAATATTTTTCTAATATTTATTGTTTTGATAAATATTTTCTTAATATTTATTGTTTGATAAATATTTTCCTAAAAGCTTTTATTGTTATCCTTTACCCATAAATCAGATTTTATAACCCGGAAAACTCGATCTCCGGATTTTTAGGGATAAAAATGGCATCTTGAAAGCACGCGTAGCATAAAAAAATGAATATTCTAGAGTATTCTGGAATATGTGTCGGACGTTGCGGTTGCGCTCAGCGCGCCACGTGCGTTCAGCACATTGGCCAGATCGCATCAAGCACGCCAATGAGCGCCTGACACGTGGACTTGTGACTCACACAGAGTCCTGCGCCTGGCGCAAGTCTTGTGCGAGATGCAAGTTAAAATTTTATGTTTTTTGAAAACGCGTTTCCATGTGCAACTTTTTAATTGGACGGACCACGTCAGGCAGGCCAACCTGCGCCTGACGTGTGTCCTCGCGCTTGCCACGTAGGACTGCGCCTGGCGTAGGTCTTGCGTGGAGCGCACGCTTTGTTTTGCCTATAAATATGGGCTGATTTCCCGAATCAAACTCGGCTTCGAATTATTATTTTTACGCACACAAATACTCTAAAAAAAACTCCGAAATACATTTCGAATACAAAACACTCAAATACTTTTAATCTTCGAAGTCAATTATCGTTCCTGATCCTATTATATTCCTGGTTTCAAGATTTCTTCGGCTGAAGGTCACTACGCTCTTCGATCTAAACCGCATAGGTATAATCCTGATGGCCCTTGAATAATTATATTTATTTTATTGAAGTTACTAACCTTTTCTTATCATGATGTAGATCCCTAATTAATAATCGCGTCCTTTCGTAAGTTCTAACCTTTTTTCTTATATTTTATGTATATAATATTCATGTTATATGATTGTCCTGCATGCCTTTTTATCACCCACATGTTATTTGTTAAATAAGACCAAAAGAATTGTTCTCATTAATTCAGATAATTTGGACAACCTATTAGGAACCTTGTAAAAATGATTGTATAATAACTAGTCATTAAATAATTAGTCTTTTTGTATGTTTCCTGAACCCATCTAGATTAATTATTTTAGGGTGCTTTAAAATGTTGTTTGATTATTCTATTGCATAAAATCTGTTGTGAATCGTTATTTAGTAGAGGCCAGCAATGGGCAATATAGTTCCTGACTATATTATACCCTCACCCCCCTGAACTTACTTTTTGGTTCCTGACCATCTATGGAGTCATGACGGGGAAATCTACATTATAAGTCCCTAAGATGTCCCTTACGTTTCAATATCCAATGAGGTATATGATTCTTCCTTTAAAGAATTGTTGGCGACTTCAAAACATATTTTAATTAAAACCTTAACAATGGAGTAGTCAAATAAACGCGCTCACACCGCGTGTAGGCACTAAAGGAATTAAAAATCCACGCCAACAATTTGGCGACTTCACTTGGGAAGATTTAAAAAAAAAAAAAATTAAATGAGTGGGTGAAACTTGAAAAATACGATTCACTCTTATTTTTATGCCTTAGAATAATATATTATTTTGCATGTGTATGGCTACTAGCCACCATAAGGACAATCTACCTTGCCTCATTAACACATGTTCTATGTGCGAGGTCACCCCGGGGGGTTTGTGCTTTGTCCTTCCAAAAAGCTTCCTGAGCAATAATGTTGGATCTTAGTCGTAAGCAAACCTACCCAACTATGGCATTGTTCTCTTGTACCTGACTTGAGAGTGGAGTGCGTCTTACACGTGGCCACCTCTTTAAGCAGGGGTACGAAGCGTGGGATCAATCTCTTAGTCATAGACCGTTTCAGCCTTAACCTAAACCTGACCAATAGTTGAATGTATAATTGGACTTTAGGTTGAGAACTTTTGCATCCATGTTACTTGACATTTATGTGTGATTGCATTTTTGCCTATGTATTGCGCCTAAAACTAATACAATTCGCGTCTAAAAATTGTCGTTGTTTTCGCCTGAACATTCGTCAAATTACCAATATGCATGCCGCAGAGTATTGCGCCAAACGCATTAACTTTCGCTTGGCGCAACACTCCTGTGCCAGACGCAAAGCCCGCGAGCCACGCACATCTGTTGCATGACACACAATGTTTTTGTCCCATGCAAATTGGTCTTCTGACCATTGTTCGCGTCACCAATTTGCGTCAATTAGTGCGTCCTCAACTTAGTACGTCCTAAACTGTGTTATTATAATTAGTGCGTCAGTCTTTGCGTCTTGACATTATACAAGATTTATCAAAACATCATCTAAACTGTCACGAACACGAGGGTGGGCTCAGTACGCTAGACGCATGAGGATGCGCCTGACGCTGCTGGCCTGTGCCAGACACACACTCTGCGCCACACGTAAAATCTCTACGTGGCGTATTGTTGTGCATCTCTCGTTTTCCGTCACTTTAGGCAATGTGGTGATCAATTGCGTATAATACTTCGTGCATTTGAGTCATTGACTATTCAGAACATCTCGTGTTTAACTTCACCTATAAAAAAAAGAGTGTCTTTGTTTTCTTTTAGAGTTCTATCATCATTAGGTCTCACCTAGGTGCACGGTCATATTTTTTTTTTTTTTTTTGGAGAAAGTCGGATATTCCTATCCTCCTAACAACTTACCCCATCTTTAAAAAAAAAAAATTATTTTCCAAAACTGCATTTTGATTGGTGACAAACTCTTGCCAATATATCATTATCCATTTTCCTCCACAAAATAAAATCCATAACGTCCAATATATCATTATCCATTTTCCTCCACAAAATAAATCGATCATTATCCATAAATTCATATATCATCCACAAAATAGATTTCCTTCCATAAATATCCTCTCATTTTGGCAGGAGTTTTGAACAAATTAAAATGATATTTTCGAAAATATTTTCATTCCTCACCCTATCCATTTCTGGAGTGCGTCCTAAGTCAATTTGTCCTTGTCAAACAGGGTAATTGAGAAAACAGTCTCCATAGGTCGTCCGCGTGCGCGAAAGGCTAGATCTGTTCCACCGACTAAAGAACGGTCAACTGTTGAAGCAACAATGGGTGACGAAAAGGTTACTGAATTGACTAATATCATCGAACGAATGGCTAAGAACTTGGAGGGGGTCACTCTCCGTCTGCACCAAGTTGAAAGTGGTGAAAATGCTGTATTCGCCAAACAAATGGAAAATGCTGTTCAAAAAGTTACCAACAAGGAGTCCTACTTTGATTTGGATGAGAACAACAAATTCAAGGGAAAATGATGAAAAGTTTTCCACGAGTGACTTCCCTAAGTTCAAACCTACTGACAATCCCAAGTATCACTTGAGAAACTTCAAGGCCACTATGATCATTAAGTCTGTGGACACTGAAATTTATCCAACGGTATTCCCGATGTCGTTGGACCCTGCTTGTCAAAACTGGTTCTACTCCCTGGACCCCAAACATGTTGAAACATGGGGTGATATCACTAGAGAGTTCATGAAGCAATATGAACATAACACTGTAATCCAAACCTCACTAAGGGAATGAGAAGTGTTGAAGCAAGATAACAATGAAGGCTTTACCACCTACCTTAACAAGTGGAGGGAAAAGTCTGCTTACATGATCTCCTGACCTGCTAACAAGGACCTCGTTCGCATCTTTGTTAACAACTTGTTACCCAAGTACAAAACTCATCTCAAATACTTGGTTATCGATAATTTCACCAAGTTATACGACATAGGTGTGCAAATCGAAGATGACTTGTTGAAAAATGTCCAAAATGACAACAATCGTTATAAGGGCAATAATAACAACAAGAAGAATGATTATGGATCCACTTCTAAAGGTGGAGAAGTGAACCTTCTTGAGGCACCCCAAAGATCCTTCCAGAGGAATATGAGAAGGACATTCACTCCAATAGGCATGTCGTATACCAACGCTTTTGATCGCCTCAACTCAAAGGGCACTCTGTTTCCCATAGGACCGACTCTTGATCCAGAAGAAAGTAAAAGGAGTCAATAATGGGATAAAAATCTTTACTGCAAATACCATAGAGAGAACGGTCACAAGACAGAGGAATGTTTCAAACTGAAAATGCCATTCAAGACATGATTGATGAAGGTAGACTTCCCATTCCTCCTGCGGGGAAGAAGCCTAACAATCAAGATAGACCATTAAACAAAGTTCTGGCTATCTCTGAGGATCAATACTGCTATGATCCATCTCTCTTAATTGCACCAATAGGGGATCCTGTCCCCGCTATCATTATTGCTAGCACATCACCAGACATCAATGGTATCTGGGATAGTGATGAAGAAGATGAGTATGTCACAGAAGAAAGTGATTATATCCAGGGAACGTGTATCTCTCCACCACTAGGATTATATGACGATAATGAAGTCATTAGTCCTAAAGCTGATCGCTTTACTTTAGCAATGGATCGGTACAAAAATGATTAGGTAGCAGTACGGGTACTTACTCGAACTGGAAGGCTAACTCAGCCTGTTCAGGATAACCTTCCCACATCGTCTGTATCTCCTGAAGGAGTTCTTCCCAAAGAGAACTCTCTCATTCAACAGCTCATGAAAACAAAAGTTGATGTTAACATTTGGCAATTAATAGCTTCCTCTCATGGGCATCACATGGCATTACTAAATGCCCTCACAAAGATGAACGTGTCATCTGACACTTCCCCTGAAGGATTGGTCAATTTCCTGACTGCTGATAAGCCAATCCAAGGAAATACTATTTCCTTTAATGATGACGACCTTCCCTTTGAAGGAAGCAAACACAACAAGGCCCTACATCTCACTGTAGCATGCGTGGGCATGAATGTCCCAATGACGTTAATAGACAATGGATCTGCCATTAACGTATGTCCATTACGAACTGCACGCCGCCTAGGTTTCAAAGATGAGGATTTCAGTCCTTCCCATCAAGGCATCCGAGCATACGACAATTCTCGTCGTCAATCCTTGGGAACTATAGCACTAAACATCTCCGCAGGGGTTATAGAAAAGCGTACGATTTTCCAGGTCATTGATATTAAGGCCTCATTCAACTTACTATTAGGACGACCATGGCTTCATGAGCTTGGTGCGGTCCCATCTTCCTTGCATCAAAAGGTTAAAATGATTGTGGATGGCATTCCCATAACTCTCGATGCCTCGACAATGAAAGTACAAGTAATAGACAAACCTCTCATCCACATAGACCATGATGAGAAGGATGAAGATCTTCGAGGATTCGTCCCGAAGAAGTAGCCCTCATTGAAGAGGATTTAGCGCCATTTGACATTTTGACTGCTTCTCAAATCTAGCAGTCAACTATATCATGCGCAAGAAGGGACACTTCCGAAGCATGTCACTGGGTAATAAGAAGTCAAGAGCACCTCCTGTCACTGACTCTACGTCAGTAGAAAATTTGTTTGGCTTATTATACAAGCCCACAAGGAAGGAGCTTAGAGAATGTATTGCACAACGCATAGCATACAACAATACCAAGGACAAGGACAATATCCCTTTTCCTCCCTATCAACCCACTCTGAATGGGCAATTTCTGAGGGAGGGAGAATATTATCCTTGCTATGAATTCCCTGAACCATTCTATCAGGCTCAAGAGGGAGTGATCTACCCCGGATTTGAAATATTTATAAACTGTCACTTTCTGGAAGAAGGGATTCCTGATCCCCAAATTAAACAGTTCACTGAAGACTGTTTAGACTACAAGGCATTGGGACTTCTATTCGGTCAAGAACGAGTTAAATGCCCAAATAATACTTCTCATATCTAGGCTGTGCTACAAAATGAGAATTTCGACCCTGCTATGCTGATCACTCTTGCAAGTGGCGTCATGCAAGAGGAAGACTATCAAGCTGACTACTCCAAACGGAAGGAAGATGATCTTCACCACCGGGGAAGGGCCAATGTTTGAAGAGTCCGAGTCATCTGAGTCAGAGTCTGAGTCTGGGTCTGAGTCTGTTGAGTCTAGTATCCCAGTTGGGGCTATTTCTAAGCCTGTTAATTCTAGTGTCCAAGTAGAGTCTTTAGCTTCTGCTGAGTCATTGTTCAACTCTATGATTTTCAATTTCAATAATATGAACTCATTTGCTTATGACTTGTGCAATATCTCTACTTCCTCTTCTCCTTCTCCTTGTGATTGCGACAATGAATCTGAAAAAGAAATAATGAAAGCAGTGGAAGAACATGAAAATAAAACTCCAATCATTGAGGAAACAGAAAAAATTAATCTTTCTGATGATAATGAACCAAAGGAGGTAAGAATTGGATTAACTTTAAGCGAATACGAACGCACTCAATTAATCAAAACTTTAGTTGAATATATTAACGTATTCGCATGGTCCTACCAGGACATGCCAGGCATTGATCGCGAAATTGCTCATACCATTCCCCTAATCGAAGGGATGAAGCCTGTCAAACAAAAGTTGCGCAGAATGAAGCCAAATGTAGCTCTCAAAATCAAAGAAGAAGTCATTAAACAACTTAATGCAGGTTTTATAAAAGTCGCTAATTACCCTGACTGGATTGCTAATGTTGTGCCTGTGCCTAAAAAGGATGGGAGAGTTAGGATGTGCGTCGATTATAGAGACCTCAATAAAGCAAGTCCTAAAGACGGCTTCCCCTTGCCTCACATAGACGTCCTAGTAGACAATACTGCCAACCATGCCCTTCTCTCTTTTATGGACGGGTATGTAGGGTATAATCAGGTAAAAATGGCCGATGAAGATATGGAAAAGACTACCTCATCACACCGTGAGGAACCTTTTGCTATACCGTTATGCCTTTTGGGTTAAAAACGCTGGGGCCACCTATCAAAGAATTGCAACTACCCTTCTCCATGACATGATGCATAAAGAGGTAGAAGTTTACGTAGATGATACCGCCCTTGAGAAGTTCTTCATGAGATTTCGCAAATACAACATGAGACTTAATCCACAGAAATGCGCCTTTGTGGTCACTTACGGGAAACTCCTTGGTTATGTCATCAGTTATAGAGGGATTGAAATTGACCCTGCCAAAATAACGACCATCATGACCATGCCTCCACCTAAGAATGAAAATAAGGGGGTTCTTAGGAAAAATCCAGTACATCAGTAGGTTCATCTCTAAACTGACCATGGTGTGTGAGCCCATCTTTAAAAAGCTTAAGAAAAGTGTCGCCGTCGAATGGGATGAGGACTGCCAAAAAGCCTTTGACAAAATCAAAGAATATTTATCCAACCCACCTGTCTTAGCACTTGCCTTGCCAGACATACCTTTAAGGCTTTATTTGACTGTGACTAAGACCACAGTTGGGGCCATGTTAGCACAAGAGGTTAATGGAAAAGAGTGTGCCATTTACTACCTTAGTAAGAAGCTCTTAGATGACGAATCCCGTTACACTCCCTTAGAAAAGCTTTGCCTTGCACTAGTCTGGGCCACTCAGAAGCTTAAGCATTATGTGCTTACTCACACAATCCATATAGTGTCACGACTAGACCCTCTTAAGTTCTTGTTCGAAAACCCAGCCCTTAATGGTAGACTCTCCCGTTGGGTAGTAATGTTGGCTTAATTGACCCAAAATTTATCCCTCAGCAACGCTGTTTCCGACTTCTTAGCGGATTTTCCTGTAGATGAATCCCGCGAAGAGTATGAATTTCTTGATGAAGACCTTCTCATGAATGAAGATAAAAGTTGGGCACTATACTTCGATGGTGCTTCCAACCAAAAGGGATGTGGCGTCGGGGTACTCCTGGTATCACCTGAAGGCAAACACACTCATCTCTTTGTTAAACTCGACTTTGATGTTACTAATAATGCAGCCGAGTACGAAGCATGTATCATAAGGCTCTAGGGTGCAGTGTCCCTCGACATCATGAAACTAAGAGTATATGGTGATTCATCTTTGATCATCAATCAAATCTCTAAAAGATGGAAGGTTAGAAATGAAAGCCTCTTGCAATATCAAACTCATCTAGAAGCCATTGCTGAACAAATCCCTGACATACAATATACATACCATCCACGAGAAGAAAACCAATTTGCTGACGCTTTGGCCCACTTAGCCTCTATGATTAGGACGTCTCGCACCATGCCAGAAATGCCCCTTATCATTGAGAGACGGCAAGAGCCTGCTTATGTTCATGCCTTAGACACTGAGCCAGATCCTATTCCTTCTGGACCCTGGTTTATTGACATTCTTAACTACCTAACCAAAACATAATACCCACCTGGAGCTTCAACAAGAGCCCAGCGTGCCTTAAGGCTCTTGACCTCCCAATATGTCGAGTATAACGGGACACTGTACAAAAGAACACCACAAGGCGTGCACCTGCTCTGTATTGATAAACCTGATACCACAATGGTCATGGATCAAGTCCATAGTGGCATTTGTGGCACGCATATGAACGGACGCATGTTAGCTCAAAAGATCATTCGCTTAGGCTATTATTGGACCACAATGGAGAAATACTGTTACCTTTATGCCAAAACCTGTCCAAAATGCCAATTATGCGCTAACCTACAACATGTCCCACCCTCCTTGTTATATACCTTCACTTCACCTTGGCCATTCTCAACTTGGGGTATTGACATTATTGGTAAAATAACACCACCTGGTACTGGGGGGCATGAATTCATCCTTGTGGCCATAGATTACTTCACTAAGTGGGTAGAAGCAGCATCCTATGCTAAAGTGACAGCCAAACATGTCGCTGCCTTCTTAGAAAATACCATAATTTGCCGCTATGGGGTTCCCCACGAGATCATCAGTGACCAAGGTACCCACTTCCAGGCCGGATGTGAACAAGTCCTTGAAAAATATAGCATCAAACACCATCGTTCTTCCCCATATAGACCCCAGGCCAACGGTGCCGTGAAGGCTGCTAACAAAAATATCAAGGTTATTATCTAGAAAATGACCGAAAGTTATAAAGATTGGCCCGATAAGCTACACTTTGCCTTATGGGGATACCGCACTTCTATCCGAACATCTACCGGGGCTACACCTTATTCTCTTGTCTATGGAATAGAAGCTATCCAACCTATTGAACTAGAAATACCATCCCTACGCATTGTCCTAGAAAGTCAAATTCCTGAAGCTGACTGCGTCAAAGCTAGATTCGAAGAGCTCATCTTACTCGATGAACGAAGATTAGCTGCCTTGCATCATGTGCAAGTTTATCAAAATCGTATTGCGAGATATTTCAATAAGAAGGTCAAACCCCGAAATATTAAAGAGGGCGACTTAGTGCTCAAAGCATTAAGGAAAAATGTGTTAGATCCTCGAGGTAAATTCAGACCTACTTAGGCCGGTCCATACATTGTCAAGACAATCCTATTTGGAGGAGCAGCTCAACTATATGACATGGATGGCACTGAATTTCATAATCTAACCAATCTTGATCAGCTAAAGAAATTTTATGTGTAAAACACACCCAATTCTTTGATTTGTAACAGTTATCCAATTTTCTTTTAGCATGAACTACGTGCGGCCTGATTACTATTTGGATACGTAGGCAACCTTGTACAAGGTTCGGCCCCTTCATTAATCAAAACCTCCTGCGGTTCATACGAGTTTACGACAACATAAATAAAATTTTAAACTGTCTATTCGCACCAGACGCAAATATGATGCGCCTAACGCAGCGTAGTGCGCCAGACGCACCAGTCTGCGTCTAACGCACTATCCCGCTTTGCTGCTGGTCCGAACATTCTTCCGGCATTCGCTAAGATGCTTAATACGATAATAAATCTTGCGAACATATTTAGGCTCACTTCAGTCTAAATAAAAATGAACTTTATTTTTATTAAAATTGCTGAATGGAAAATAAAACATGAAACATAAGTTATGACTCTACTATAAAATGACTATGTGGCATGCAAGCCTTATAGAAAGCAACAAATCAACATAAAAACAATAACTCTAAAGACATTGTTGCAATTAGTCCTTCTTTTCCTTCCCCTTCTCAGCCTTTTCTCCCTTAGGGCTCGCTTGGGTTGAGTGTAATGGATTAAGGGGGTAAAAATAAGTCAAACTAAGGAAAGTGAGGTGGTTAGAGGTGATTATGAAGGGGAATAAATGGTGATAAAAGGGATAGGCTAGTGATGGTAGAAACAAAAAGGAATGGATAGGGGAATTGTTACTCTAATTATGGTTGTAATAGTTACTCACACCCCCCTGGAGTAATTGTCACCCTCATTTGGAGGGTAATAACTTCTTCCCTTCTTTTTCATCACAACAAAATCACATTATCTCCTTGCAACCATTTCAAGTCACCTCCATTTTTCCTTTATTAAGGTGGTTTGACTTTTATTACCCCCTTAATTCATTACCCTAAATCCAAGCATGCCCTTAGTAGAAGTTTCTCCCTTTTCCATCTGTAGTTTTGGTCTAGGTGCCTTCCTCTTTTCCCAATACACCATAGGTTCTTTCCCTTTGCCTATAGAAGTGTATGTTTGTTGATTCACCCTTCCTATGTCAGCCCTTTCCTTGATTACTACGCCCCCTAAGCGTAGTCTTCTCTTTGTCGGTGGCATCCGTGGCCCAAGTCGTTCCCGCGCTGGTGCTACCTTTGGCCCTAAGCGTTCCTTCACAGAGGAAGTTTTAGTAACAGGTTTCTGGCGGCTCTTCCCTACAGATAAGTGTCCAACTGGTCTCTTACCCCTGTTATCCAAAGTATCAAAAGTTTTCCCCACGGTCCGTGGAGTAAATTTCCGTTTTTTAGTCACTTCGGCGGAATCCTTCTCCCTCATATCTTTCCTCACAGTCGGGTCTCTAGTCAGCATCCATACGATATAACTCTTAGACACCTTCTCATATTATATTCGTTCCTGGGTATACCAAAGTGGGCGCTCTCCCCAATATCTCTCCCACTTCCTAATTCCACTCTAGGCCAGACCATATATTTTTGGAGCAATAGTGTCTAAGCAGGGATTAGTTGGCGGTACCCGTATTGTCTCAAAACCCTCGAAGGAAAATAAAAGGTCATGGTATACAGACTACACAACCTCACATAGGGAGAATCGTCACGGATACCTACCACGGACCCAATCCTCCACCATGGCACTACCCATCTGACACTCAGCTCATCATCCCCAAAGAATAGGGTCCAGTCTTCAAAGGATTTCTTATTGAAGATCTTCTTCCTGCCAATGAAACCTTTTTTATTATATTTCTCCATATTCTCGGGAGGATCAATCAACCTCAAATGTTCCATAAGCCAGATCTGCATCAGCAAATAAAAAATATATTATTATCGCTTCGTGACTAGTAATAATTCATATAAATTATTTCATTATTGCTTCTCAAAGAGTAATAATACGTGCACAACCTTTATTGCTTATATTACTTCCTATAGAGTAAAACTATGTACAACATCTATCGCTTCACATCGCGTGTCCAATCATCCACGCCCGACCCACCAACACTGCGCCAACCGCGTACAATCAGCGACAGACGCAGTCAGTGGCGCCCGACGCAACAATCGGCACCCAACGCACATTTCCATTCAATATTTTCTTAGTTTTTATTTTTTTTAGGATGTAATATCATAATTCCATTATCCAATACACTCGCCATAATCCGACAAGTTATTATGTATATTATTACTTCGCATAAAGTCATAACATATCCAAATAATAATAAAATTTTTTTTTTCTTTGGTTCATGACCGAAAGAATATATTTTTACCTGCAACAATAGGGGGCTCCCTGAAAACTGCCTCTTTGGTTCATCTCCCATACGCAGAGTGGCATCGGTGTCCGTCCTACCTCTAGTTGCTCTGCTACAAAACCAGCATCATTGTCCCTGTTCACAAACAGAAAACGACTAAGCAGGCAAAATACCAGCGCCCGCATACGATATGTCTGTCTAGCTCTTTCAGTAGGAGGACTATCAATGCAGCTAACCTAGTCAAATTAACCCTCTTCCCATGCACAATCTCGGACATTTTTTGTTCCTTTAAATCCATGAACCTCTCAAAGTCCTTGAAAAACTAATCCTCCAAACTAGGGACACATGGTAATTGACTACAGGGCCATCCAATTATAGCACCAAAATCCTCAGGCAAAATCGTTAATTCATGGTTCCCAAAGCAAAAACAGTGATTGGTAACATCCCAAAAATTAACAGCTGCATAAAGAAAATTATAGTCCATTTGTACAAACCTCAGGGATACCAATACATCCATATGTCGCCTCCCCAGCTTGTGTTTCTCAGTAATAGTCAGCGACGACAACCACCCACTTAGAGTTGCTTCAAAAGCCATAGCAAACAGTCAAAAGTGGCAGAGAAGTATTATAGAGAAAAGTGCAGAGAAGAATAACATTAAACTCGTTGTACTGGAATAACGCACGTATTCGCCTATTTATAACGACTTCACGTATCAACTCTAAATGGATTCGGATTTACCGTTCCAGACGGAAAACGTGTTACACGCTAACCCTGCGCCTAGCGCAGGAGAGCACGCCAGACGTAGCTACAAGCCTGCGCCCAGACTTGCGCACAGCTTCTGATTCACATATGTTGACTCGGATTATGATATATCACACGATTTCGGGCCATTCCCCTTCCAATTCGGATGGAAAACACTGTTTTTTATGACTCCTACGTTTTTGGTTCATTTTTTAAACCCTCCCGCCCAAACCCTTTTCGCTCTCCTTTCCTTTTTATTTTTTTTTTGTTGTTGGAAGAAGGTTGCCTACGCTCCATTCAAATTTGCTTTCAAATGAGTCAGTTGCATTGCGTTCATACATGGCATTTTAGAATAGGAGTCATCACTAACAAACATAGACAAACAAACAACACCAATGATCACATAATGTTTGAACAAAACACGCAACACATATCAATATGCAAAATATACATCATAACAAAAGTGCAGGCCACAGGTACACAAGAGTGAAATAACGCAGACTTATAAGAAGAAGGCAGATCCTGCTCCCTTGAAGAGGAGTCCTTCGGTTCCTCAACCCGAACCCCACTCGACTCGCCCACATGATAGCCAATCCCAGGCTGCATGAAAGAAGGCATAGGCGGATTCGGTCGCATGGGAGACAACTGCTGCATCCCCAACATCTGCTGTTGCATCTGCAACAACTGCATCTGTTGCATCCGTATATGCCCCATCCACATCGGAGAAGGCCCAGGGCATGGTTTGGGAGTCGCACACCACATAAAATCCATACTCCCAACGCCGAACTGCCCAGCAAATGGACTCATCGGAGGCCTCTCAGATGTCGACTCTGGAGGAGTATGAGTCGAAAGCCTAAACAAGGTCGATATCCTCACCTCGGGATGAGGCCCACTCTCATGAGGACGGCGCTGCACAAAATGCCACAAAGCATTAGCAAAACGAATACAACAAAGAAAAAATAACCAAAGCACAATATGTCAGTCTACCTGGCTATGCACGTCGCTGCGACGACAGGACATGCTCCTCTTCACCTTGGCCATCCCATGCTTCAGCGAGTCAACCACTCGGAGAATCTGAACAACGGTCTCCCGAGGAACCTGGAAATAAACAGTGCTTAAGTCACTACAACCAAGATAAATAATAAAAGTTCCTGACTTTCAACACTTACTGAGCTCACATGGGCCGGCATAGCACGAACAGCGTGCTGCTCTGCCTCTGGGGCAACTTCAATCATCTCCTCAACAAGCCCGGAATCTCCAGTATACCGGATTCTCAGATCCGGAACGAAAGAGATACGAGCCGCAGCAGCCTCCTGGCAAAAGCAAGAAAGCAATAACATTCAATACTTTGATCATGTCAAAATAAACAAAAACAAGCAACATCAATGTGCATACCTCGTTGAAGTGATAGCTCACCCGAAGCGTCGCCCTCCCTCGATAGCCTGAACTAGAGCATCCCTATCCATCATAGTGACAGGGGCGTCATGAGGCACCAAATAAAAGCCTCAACCCGTCGTGCTGACATGTCACCCTCTCACCCAGATACCACACAGGGTATGACTCTCCGTAAAAAATGACCTTATCACGAGTCAGAGTGCGAGCTCTATAAGCCCAAGCCGGCATCTTCGGAAACGATGCCCAAGGAAAAGAGGTAACCTAAAGAGCAAAGAAAAGTTAACATTTGCTGCATACACCAAAGGACAAGGTTGATTCAATACGATTACCTGGTCGTTCTTGACTCGCCGGATAGCCTTCCGGACACTCTCCACAGCACCATATCGCGTTATCCCGCGCGCCGCCCAGGACAAGCCGGCAGGTAATGTGGGATCACGAACCCTTTCCGAGGTCAATCCCGGAAAATACTCGTAAAACTAGATCTGTAACCATGAGATCACCTCAGTTCTAATCAAGATAACGAGACAAAAGATGGACGATGTGTACAATCATACCTCCAGAAGTCTCCATGGACCAAAAAGGGAGACTGGCCCACTATCACTCAACTGCCTGCAAGCAGTACGCATGCAGTACAAAAGACTGCAATAGCCCAGCTCGGCCCAGTCATAGGTCGACACGTAAGACAACTCCCTTAAGGGCTTCAAGTATCGCGTCGATACGCGCTATCCCCTATTGGTGCGCAACAGGCCACAGACGGCTAACCATAGCAGAATGCATACCTTATGCTCCTTAGTTGTTCCCTGAAAGGTGACTCCCTTAGCCACTTTTGACCGAGGAGCATAAGAAGCATTTGGAGGAAGCATGTCGGCAACCAGACCGATTAAACCTCGAACCACCGCCAACTTGAACGACAGTGAATCACCTACCGGCACTCGGGCGCCGGTAAAAGACAGGTCGAAAATCAAAGTGAAATCCAACGGAGTAACAGTCAACACGACGCGTGTGAAAGGAGTTGGTGGTATCCCTCCACCACTCCAACAAGCCTCGAACGACAATCTTGGAGGAGTGAACCTCTCCCATACTCTCATAAACATCAAGAAAAGGGGCTAGACCACTCTGCTCAATGAGGACGACTCGATCTCGGACCTTTCGGACTTTCCTGAGCCAGACAAAGTCAAAAGTTCCAAAATGACGAGTAGTACCCTCGTCCTGCAAACATAAGCACAAGTAATAAAATGCCTAGGCTTTCATATGAAATGAAGTCGACATAACATGGATACTTACGACGCCTGAGAGCGGGCGATGTGAAATATGATGCTCCGGATCAAAGTACAGCTGATCGGGAGTCCACGCCCTCCTAGATCCTGAAGCTGCCCTGCCATCGTCCTCCCCGCCCGACTCTTCGGAAGACATGCTAATCGGATTGAACATCACAAACGAAACTATGAATCAATGAGTTCTCGACTCTAAATTACCAGATTTCATGAATCGGCAAAATCAAAATGCCGCTTCAAAGCGTCACCATTACATGAGATACACAGCAAATTAGGTTCATTGCCTAAAACATGATTTCTACCAGCAGAGTCATCACACATTCAAAGTTCCCT
Source organism: Beta lomatogona (assembly GCA_947646795.1). Taxonomy (NCBI): domain Eukaryota; kingdom Viridiplantae; phylum Streptophyta; class Magnoliopsida; order Caryophyllales; family Amaranthaceae; genus Beta; species Beta lomatogona. The sequence continues at coordinate 64,933 of CANSNZ010001408.1, read as the reverse complement.
AAACATGTTTCTAGGTTCCAGACTTAGAAGCTACGCTAATCCTGATTCTGAGATTCATGAATCAAGAATCATTCCACATTCCAAATTCCCTAAGCATGTTTCTAGGTTCCACACTTAGAAACTACGCATCATTATCACACATCAAAATTCCCTAAACATATTTCTAAGTTATGGATTTAGAAATTACATCAAGCAATATAATTCTAGATTCATGATCTAAAGAATTATTTAACAACGAACTCACAATGAAACGAGTATCAAACTCGTGAAGAGCAACAAAACTGCCCGGAAAACTCGCCAAAAGCTTGTTGGAGCTCGCCGAAAACCGCCGGAGTTCACCGGAAACCCGCCGGCAAATGTAGCTTGAACTCGCCGAAAACGACGCACTTCGCCTAACCCGAAAAAAAAGTCGGCCGCCCAAGAAAAAAAAGAAAAAAGGAAGGCAAATCGGGGGAAATAAAAAAAAGAAACAAAACCGAAAAGGCAAGAAGAGATAGGAAAATGTACGTGAATTACCGGAAAATCGCCCGAAAATTCGCCGGAAAACGGCCCGGAAGAGGGGTCGAAGTTTTCTAAATTTTCGGGCCCCAAGTGTATAGCTGTATTTCTAATTTTGTTTAATTAACGATAATTATATTTAGTAGCTTAATAATAATGTCTTCCTGAATTGGCTTAAGAAATAGAAGTTAACCTCAAATTATTTTTTATTACAAGCTTTGAATCTTAATTTTTGGGCAAGGTTGTGAAATTACAGTTTTACCCTTAATTTTGTTAAAGAAAAAAATAAATAGAAAACCCCAACATCACTCATCCCATCTCTTTCCCTCGTAGCTCTTCCTCCCTCTCCTCTGTTAATGGTTGCTCACGCCGGATATGTTCCCGGATGATGGTGCTGCTTATGTTTTCCGTCTTCATTCTTTATTCTCTCCTCTAGTTCCTCTGTTTCCTCTCTCTTCGATTAAGGGCATAATAGTCGTTTCTCCCTCCTCTGCTTGTCGTTGTTGTTCCTGTCGTGTGTGGGTTATCGACGATTCACCATCGCCATCAATGCTTCTGGGTTGTTGGTGCTGCTCCTCGACGCCATTTTCTCATCCCAAAGCTTAGTTTTCTTTCTTTTGTTAATCGGGTGATATCAAAGTTAGGGTCTCTATATTTATCAATGTATGAACCCATCACATTTCAATTAATTTGAGTAAATTTGTGGGCTATGTTTTGATATTTTTGACAATTCAGACAACCATGATTAGATGTTATAAAAGAAAATTTGCTTGTAGGATAAGCTATATATAACAATAGTCAATTTGAATTAAAGACTTAAACTAGTTTATGAATCAAGTTTTGTGTTTCCAGTACATGATTTCAATGAATCTGATTCTTAGTATTTAAATAAAGTTTAGATGAAGTGTTATGATTACAAGTTATGAGTTAATTCAAAAGAAAACTGAGATTCTTAGTTTTGATGTTATGAGAAAGAACATGTTGTCCAATTTGAATAGTTTTACTAAAGGGATTTCAATTACGTGAGTGAAGTATTAAGACTAGGTTGGTTGGTTTTATTAGTGGGAATGAGTATTAATAAGGAATAATTGATTCTAATAATACAACATTTCACCGATTAATTTTTGATAAACCAACCTTTTAATTATTCCTGAATAATTCAACGTTTATACCCTATTTGCTTCTAGTGAGTCAAAATGACTTAAAAACGTCTAAAACATTAACTCTTTACCATAGAAGTAGGGGTATGGAAGCAAAGGAAGAGAAAAATTGACGAGATGGGAAATGTGGCTTACCAAACAAACTTAGTATCAACACGTCAAAACCCATTTAAAGTAAATACCCCCAAAAGGTTGGATTATTCAAGAATAATTGAAAGGTTGACTTATTAAAAATTAATCGGTGAAATGTTGTATTATTAGAATCAATTACTCCTATTAATAATCGTCATTGTGGTTGAGGTGAGCACTTGAGAGGTGATTATGGAGCTTAAAGCAAATTGTGATGATAATTATTGCGAGCATTTTTGGAGATATATTTCAGAGTTGGAGCGATATTTGGAGATCAGAGAAAGATACACATTGTCCCTCCACCTCATAACTAAACTTACTTGTGCAACTAAAAAGTTGTGTGAACTTCATGATTTTTCTTAAAGGAGTTATAGTTCTATCTTGAACATGTTATGAATTATAATTATAAAGTTCAGGTTGTTTGAAAGTGTGATTTCAAAATGGTAAGTTTTGTGATTTTTCGGAGTATATGATTTGACGCCGAGTGTTTTATTATATAGAGATCTGCATTGATTTCCTGATTATGAGTATATGTTTTGGCTATGGAAGATAGTTTATACGCAAATTTCGAAGTAAGTAAAGATCATCCAATGATATCAACTATTGATACACTAAGTTAATCTTGTTCCGTATTAAAGAATAATTTGGTTTATGAGGCTTAATAGTATACGTCAATCAATGTAACATGTCTTAATATATTACACTAAAGCTATGAATGTATTCCAAAATCTCATTACGATACAAAGTTTTAAATAAAATTGTTTATTAACTTTGGGATATACGAATTTTACTTTTGAAGGATATGAGTCTAAAACTTCTTATTATAATATAAGATTCTGAAATATATTATATTATAAGTTTATATGCTTGAAATTAATGGGTCATGAAAAGGTTAGAGCTGAAGATTTCAGAAGTAAACTATTATTTGGAGAGGTTTAGTATTATACAAATTATGGTTTGAGGAAACGTTAGTTATATGCAGGGAATCTAACGATGACTATTGGATATAGAAATAAACCTTTTGGGTTCTTAGATTGAGTGTGAAATTGCAAAGGTATAAAGTAAGCTTCCTGCAACTAATTTTGTGAGGGAAAAAGGTTCATAATTGAAAAGTTAGTTATATATGTTATTCAGAGTTATTCTCGAAAAATCATTAGAATTGGGTTTTATAAGATTGGAAATTTATGTTGGAATGGTTGTAGGACAGATTGTTTAAAAGGGTTCTATTATGATTGTAAGTTGCCATGTGAGAAGGATAAGTTGAACAAATTGAGGCCGTAATAATATAGAAGTAGAATTTAATAATGCAAGTTTACATTGGGGATATAATAGCTCAGGAAAGGAGTAATGAGTCGGTGGAATAGTAAAACAGTATAATGAAATTATAATTGTGAAGTTGTTAGAAACTATATCCGTGCTAGGAATATTATACTATGAGTATCAACTAGGTTAAATTAAAAAGGTTGTATGTTTTATTTTCTAACTAAAGGGTAGAGGGTATGAAAGAATGGCCGGTGGAGTATGTATAGGTTTTGTGCAATTGAGTGTTGGGAACTAGAGATATAAGTTCATAATAATGGAAATATAGAGATATGGGTAATTTGGACGTAAATTTATATAGTTGGGATTATAAAGTTCAAAAGATAGTTGAGACAAGAAAGAGAATAAAATGAGGACACAAATTATATTTGTGTGACATTAAACTTCGAGGTAATAAAGTTTGTTTTCAGATATCATAGTAGTTGAGTTACGAAGAGATCAGGAGTTCAAGTATGAAGTGTTGGATCATCAAGATATCTGATTAATCATCAATTCGTTTGAGAAAAAGCATCCATAAGTATGAATATAAGTCCGAATTCTAGAAGTCACAAGTTTTCATGCATAGATTATGAGATAATGTGTATCATGAGGTTTAAATATAAGGGGTGTGAATTTGAAGTCTATGTATACTAGTGATGTACAATTTACTAGTAGAATTACATTTGCAGTTCAGGAGAGTATTTTGTTGGAACACAAGGTGACACTCAAGAAGGGGGGGTTGAATTGAGTGGCTAAATCTAATCGACTTTCGCAAAAACACCCTTATGGCACAGTGATGTGCACTGTGTTACTCACTCGTAAAATCTCCGATTTATGTTTTTGCTGAACCGAAAATGAATCAAACAATAAAACAATGAAATCAAATAATAAAACACTGGAATTTAATTTGGTTCAATCTCACCTCTGAGATCTACGTCCACACAAACTACTCTTTTATTATTTAAATCGTAAAATATCAAACTCTTGATACAATTCGATTCCCCCACTACTAACTCTAGTAGTGCTCCCCAACACTTAACCCTAAGTGTTGCTACTCTCCTATAATATAAGAATTACAGAAAGAAAGATTCCTCAAAGACGTGCTTCTTATTCAAGCAAATAGAGGATCGTTACAAGCTTTGTTTAGAAACCTTAACTTATATACTAGAACTCTGTGCTGTGCACTGTGCTCTGGGAGTCCGTTTTCAGCTCTCAAAATATTTATCTCTCCAAATCTGAAAACGTGATTTGCTATAATGATTTCTATCCCTTATATAATTCAATCAACTGAATAAGAATCCTTATCTAAGATGTATTATCTTTTTGAACAATTTTTATTCCTAAAATATAGGGATAGAATTCTTTTCCTATTCAAAATTCAATTTTATCTTTTATAAAAACTGATTTTTTCTTTTCCTTATAAGATAAGGATTCCTCCATATCTTATGCCAACTATTAAATCAGATTTTAAATAAGTTTTTATCTAAACAAACTTTATAAAAATCGTTATCATTAAAAATAAGTTTTTCTCTTTGTACAAGCAATCTTTTTCGAAAATCTTTTAAAGAAATGTTTTCTTTAAAATCAGCTTTTTATTGAAACTCTTCTTTTTCTTTTTTTTCGAAAATCTTTATCAAAATCTTGTTCTTAAAACTCAGATTTTTTAAAACTCTTTTTTTCGAAAATATTTTTAAAGAAACGTTTTCCTTAAAATCAGTTTTTACAAAACTCTTTATCCGAAAATCTTTGTAAAAAATATTTTCCTTTCAAAACTAATTTTCGAAATTAAAAACTCCCCTTTTTATATTCTTTAAATATAGAAACATAAAATTAATATAATTACCTATTTTCTTAACTCTAAGAAAATAGTTAACCATCCTAATTTCATATTTCTAGTTCAGCACAAAGTTCCAATACGTTAATTACATTGCATAAATATGACTAAGAACATAACTAGACCTAAGCTTCCATATCTTCAAGTTCTTGATCTTTCATGAACATCCAATCTTGATAGCTTTCTTAGATCACTGTTACACACATATATGTTATAACATAGAATGTTTATCATCATTAAAATAACATTGACTTAGAGTCACAATAAATTCCCCCTTTTTGATGATGACAAACAAATAGTACTTCCCCCTCAAAATATGCACCATTAATCACATTAGGGAAAAATAACTCAACATCATTCACAAGTAACATGGTAACCAAGATAACCAATTCATTAGTCTAAGTATTATACCCATCTTCCCCCTTTTGACATTATCAAAAATGAGAACATCAACATGTTTCGCGAGTCAAAGTGAGATATAGTCAGCAAAATAATGCAAGTACCTCAAGCAATAAATACTAAGGATGCTGGGGCTATGTCATAATCTAACTCATAATCCGAAGTCATTAAGGAAAAAATAATCCAACTCAATATCCAAAATTATGAAGCAAGAAATAATCATGAAGGATCATGGCTGATTGCTAAGAAAGTAAGATAAAGAAAGGTAATGTAAGCTTAAAGATTTGAAATGGCAATTGGCTCAACAAGTGCTTAAACCTTTCTTTTAAGATTTTCAACTTCCGCAAATAAACATCATAGGATTTTCTTCACTGTGGCACTGTGTGTGTTTCTGTGCCAGTGAACAATCTATTCCCTTCCAAATATAACTAATCTTCGGATATACTGGAATCTAAAATGATGATCTTCAAAAATTTGATAATTTTCTTCACATTTGAATTGAACTCTAGGACTTATCTAAAATAAGTGTCTTACTCTCCTTTTCTTTTCTTTTCTTTTCTTTCTTTTCTTTTTTTTTTTTTTTTAATGAAGGAAAAGCAGACCATATAATATTACTAGAGTCAATCAATAAGAGATGAAAGATAATATGTTAATTCGGACCTCATTTTCTTTTTGATGCATCTCCTGGCACTGTGCCTTGCACAGTGTGAATCAGTACCTTTCATTCTTTCACGTATTTGTGTTTCATTCCAACCTTTTCATGTTCCCCCTTAATTAATGCGTCTTTTTCTTCCATCACCTTATCAAGATGTTCTTGCCCCATAAATTATCATTAATCAAGATTAAAAGCACTTGTTGAACTTTGGATCAATGGGTGAGGAAAAGAAGGAATATAATAGGGAAATGAAGATGAGGAGAGACATATGAATGAAAGAAATAATGAGACACAAATGTCAAACTCATAAATAGAAAATCAGATTATTGGGATAAAGATCAAGCTTGCTATAGGAGAAAGAAGTTGCATTTCATAGCTCAAAAAGTTGGCAACTTAGGATCATATAGCTCATTAGTTCGGCAACTTAGGATCATGACATTAGGACAGCATCATTAGACCATTACGAGTCCTTTTTATATCAAGTAGACCTTTACTCACAAAGCTTCACAAGGACATGCATCAACACTCTAATTAACATATTTAAAGGAGGACAACAAGCATAATACTAAACTAATTTCCAGAAATTAATCCCAAAGCCACAAATTATCTTGTAAAATATTCATGCATGAATTTCAACATAATTACCTTGATCACACAATTGTGGTATGCTTAACAAACTGTTTTTCAAACCACTTACCAACATCACATTCTCTATGGAGTGTGTTAGGGATTTGCCGACGTTTCAAATACCAATTATTTATCCCTTTTTGTTATCGCCAAATGTTACATACCCTCCATGGTAGTCTACTAGTGAGAGGAATTGAGATTTATCACTAGTCATATGTCTTAAGCAGCCGTTGTCGAGATACCATAGGCTGCGTCCTCTCACGTTTGCCTGCAAAAAGATCACTTGTTAATTTTAGGAACCCAAATATGTTTGGGTCCTTTTTTCTTTCGTTGAGCTTCTAAGAAGTCCTTTCTAACCCATATTTGAGTTACATACTTTACATTTTTTGCAACACTCCTTTTCTTGACATTACAATTATCCATAAGATGTCCATTCTTTCCACAGAAGTTGCAAATCAAATATTCAGGTAGACCGACATATTTTCTTTTACGAAAGTCTCTTTCAAAATTTTTGGCACTGTGCCTTACATTGTGCCTTACACTGTGCCTCTGGTCTGTATATCCTAAACCAATTCTGTTTCGATTGCTAGTTGTACTGGAGATATATCCTAAGGCTTTTTGACCATCTAACCATTTTTCATACATTTTCCGAGCAATAGTCAATTGTGATTCTAAGAATTCAATAGAAGTGTTTAGATCGCTATTTCTTTTTCTCGAAATTTCCAAATCTCTTTTAACTTTATCAAGTTCATCACTTAACTTAGCATCATGAGGTAGCATAAGTGGAACAATTCTGGATCTTTGTCTTGATTCTTTTAACTCAGTTAACTCATGTTTTAACGATTCAATTTGATTTTCTGGATCCGAATTTTTAGCCTCTAGCACAGTGTATGGCACAGTGTTATTAACAACTTCTTTTACGAGAGACTTTTCGCACCTTTAAGCATTTAACTCAACATTTTTCTCTTCAATAGTTTTTTCAAGTTCATCATTCTTTTTCATCAATTCTTTACAATCCTTTAATAAATCCTTATATTCCAATTCCAACCCAATCTTTTGCTTAGTTAAAATTTTCACCTCTTTTCTCATGTTTGAAAAATCATCATTCATTTCTTGACAATCATCAATGATATTTCCCAGCAAAGTAACAAGTTGGTTTTTTGAAAGAAGATGTATTGAAGGTTTTAGAGAAAGAAGACTTACCTCACTGTCTTCAGTTTCATCTTGGAAGTTCGAACTTTTCGCCATTAGACACAAGTGAGCTAGAGTCATCTTGCATGTTCATGACTTCTATTCTCTAGGGATGAGCCTTTCGAGAATAACCTGCTCTGATACCACTTGTTGGAACACAAGGTGACACTCAAGAAGGGGGGGTTGAATTGAGTGGCTAAATCTAATCGATTTTCGCAAAAACACCCTTATGCACAGTGCAGTGCACTGTGTTATTCACTCGTAAAATCTCCGATTTATGTTTTTGCTGAACCGACAATGAATCAAACAATCAAACAATGAAATCAAATAATAAAACACTGGAATTTAAAGTGGTTCAATCTCACCTCTGAGATCTACGTCCACACAAACTACTCTTTTATTATTTGAATCGTAAAATATCAAACTCTTGATACAATTCGATTCCCCCACTACTAACTCTAGTAGTGCTCCCCAACACTTAACCCTAAGTGTTGCTACTCTCCTATAATATAAGAATTACAGAAAGAAAGATTCCTCAAAGACGTGCTTCTTTTTCAAGCAAATAGAGGATCGTTACAAGCTTTGTTTAGAAACCTTAACTTACTAGAACTCTGTGCCATACACTGTGCTCTGGGATTCCGTTTTCAGCTCTCAAAATATTTATCTCTCCAAATCTGAAAACGTGATTTGCTATAATAATTTCTATCCCTTATATAATTCAATCAACTGAATAAGAATCCTTCTCCAAGTTGTTTTATATTTTTGAACAATTTTTATTCCTAAAATAAATGGATAGAATTCTTTTCCTATTCAAAATCCAATTTTATCTTTTATAAAAACTGATTTTTTCTTTTCCTTATAAAATAAGGATTCCTCCATATCTTATGCCAACTATTAAATCAGATTTTAAATAAGTTTTTATCTAAACAAACTTTATAAAAATCGTTATCATTAAAAATCAGTTTTTATCTTTTTACAAGCAATCTTTTTCGAAAATCTTATAAAGAAATGTTTTCTTTAAAATCAGCTTTTTATTAAAACTCTTCTTTTTCTTTTTTTTTTGAAAATCTTTATCAAAATCTTGTTCTTAAAACTCAGATTTTTTAAAACTCTTTTTTTCGAAAATATTTTTAAAGAAACGTTTTCCTTAAAATCAGTTTTTACAAAACTCTTTATCCGAAAATCTTTGTAAAAAATATTTTCCTTTCAAAACTAATTTTCGAAATTAAAAACTCCCCTTTTTATATTCTTTAAATATAGAAACATAAAATTAATATAATTACCTATTTTCTTAACTCTAAGAAAATAGTTAACCATCCTAATTTCATATTTCTAGTTCAGCACAAAGTTCCAATACGTTAATTACATTGCATAAATATGACTAAGAACATAACTAGACCTAAGCTTCCATATCTTCAAGTTCTTGATCTTTCATGAACATCCAATCTTGATAGCTTTCTTAGATCACTGTTACACACATACATGTTATAGCATAGAATGTTTATCATCATCAAAATAACATTGACTTAGAGTCACAACATATTTAAAAGAACAATAAAAGTTCTGCTGGGATATGATAAGAGTATTATATTTAATTAACACAAGTATAAATATCGGTATTTGCTAAAGTTACAAGCTTTCACCTACAGAAATGGGTTCGAAGATGTTTTATATCATGAGCTTTGGGTATATAGGATATGAACCTTGAAATCAATGGTTATGAGAAATTTACAATTTGGTACTATTATATTTTTAACTTTATGATGACTTTATTCAAAAAGGATAATGCTCTACTAAAATATGACAAGAATATTACATTAACTCTAACAAATAAATATGAATATCGAGGTTTGCACAGGTTATGAGTTGTATAGGTTGTTTAATCGGGTTAAAGGGAAAGATAATTCTTGATACGAAATCTTTGTAGCAAAAGAAAAAGGTATATAATACTTACATTCTAATTTGGTACTTTGATTGATAAACTATATTTTGGAGTATAATTGTTAGAAACTTATAGAATTGAATTGTATTTCTTTTAAAGTCTGTATTTAAGTAATTTTTTTCAAATGGAAATGTTGATTTATATTAAGGTACTAGAAACTCTAGTATACTATGTTTATCAAGTAAACTAAGCTTTGTCATGAAATATCAGAATGCAATTGCGCTATGAGATCAGGTTATATTGTATTTGAGAATTATAAATTGAGATTTAGAAAATATTGAATTATGGATTATGTATTTTAATTCTGTTTTTGTGAGGGGAAGAAGCTGCTAGAGCAGTGATGAACAACATTTTGTATTCTGTATTTTCTGTATTCTGGGGACATGCCCTGAAAAGTCTTGCAAGCAGTACATAATGGAAGAGGGAGACGCCCCTTGTAACAGTTTAGAGAATATGCCGAGATGGCGACTCTATTCGTGTTCTCTTCCCCAGTGTAATATGTTTAATTATGATTTTCTCAAAGAAAATAGAGTATGTATTTGAATACGTAATGGGTTTCCTGGAAAGAAAATTCAAACTTTAATTCGGGGGTAATGTCTTACTCGCCCAAGTTTATGGAATTCATGCCCTCAAAATGAGAATGATATACTAATAAACTCATTAGGAATTTATGAAAAGAATTAGCTATGTTGCACATGATTCAACTAGAGGTTATTCCTTTTGAAACACAGAAGCGGAAGATATTGCTATATCTGAGAATATGACAGGATTTGGGAGATTATATAAGTTCTATGATTCAGCGAATTGAAAGTATATATTATTTATTTTGTGAGGTATTAATTCTCATTGTTATTTTAATCAAGTAACATTGTAAATTGTGTTTAATTATTTTGTTATATGATTATTTCACTATGACGTTTCTGTTTCTTGCTTTCAAATATCTCATAAGATAAACTTAAATCTGTAAATACATTTTAAGCCACCAAAAAGATTTTCTGGTTGGACAGTGTGTACTCAGTTTTGCTAATTTTGTTCTTGGAACCTGTCCTGGTGGGGGTAGAGTTCATGTTAAGTGATTTTTGCAGGAAATGTTGAAGCTGATTCAAGTCAGGTAAGAGTATCAGTTGGTGCAATTATGAGAGATGATTCTCGTTTGAGCTATGATGGATATTATATGGGTTAATTAAGAGAGAAATTCCTATAGTGTATTATTGTATTATTTCAGAGATTTGGTTTGATCATTTCATGTAATTATATTTATATTTTGGTTTGTTGTTGTGGGACCATGACCCATGAGTTCAGGTTCGTATTAAAGATTATGTTTCCGCTGCAAGAGGATGTAATTTGAGATTCATTAAGTGTTAATTGAGATATGTGCATCTTAAGTGTGATTTGCTAGCAGCTCGAAAGTGCGGGCTGTTACAGGTGGTATCAGAGCATGGTTGTTTTAGAGTTGTCGTGATCTTCATATCATGGCATATGAGTTTAAGAAAGATTTTTGGGATAGTCTTAAATGTATTTGGGTTATAGTTATAAAAAAACCGAGGAATAGAATTGAAGGTTGAGTATGAGAATTGAAGTTTGAGAAAGTGAAAGTCGTATTGAGTTTTTAACTTATAGTATGAGTGACGATTTTGGGGAAATTATGTTCTAGAAGTTTTGCAGAATCTAGATTCAAGAAGTGATTATTTGGGAAGCATTTGATCTTTCAAGGTATTAGAGTTGAGAATTGATTTGATTTGAATTTCGTTAAAAATGTTTTATGTGATCTTATTCGTTTTCGGATGATCTAAAGTTTTTTGTTTTCAAATTTCGAGGACAAAATTTCTTTTAAGCATTTAATTAACGATAATTATATTTAGTAGCTTAATAATAATGTCTTCCTGGATTGGCTTAAGAAACAGAAGTTAACCTCAAATACTTTTTTATTACAAGCTTTGAATCTTAATTTTTGGGCAAGGTTGTGAAATTACAGTTTTACCCTTAATTTTGTTAAAGAAAAAAAAGAAAAAAAAAAAAAGAAAACCCCAACGTCAATCATCCCATCTCTTTCCCTCGTAGCTCTTCCTCCCTTTCCTCTGTTATTGGTTGCTCACGCCGGATATGTTCCCGGATGATGGTGCTGCTTCTGTTTTCCGTCTTCATTCTTTTTTCTCTCCTCTAGTTCCTCTGTTTCCTCTATCTTCGATTAAGGGCATGATAGTCGTTTCTCCCTCCTTTGCTTGTCGTTGTTGTTGTTCCTGTCGTGTGTGGGTTATCGGCGATTCACCGTCGCCATTAATGCTTCTGGGTTGTTGGTGCTGCTGCTCGACGCCATTTTCTCACCCCCAAAGCTTAGTTTTCTTTCTTCTGTTAATCGGGTGATATCAAAGTTAGGGTCTCTATATTTATCAAGGTATGAACCCATCTCATCTCAATTAATTTGAGTAAATTTGTGGGCTATGTTTTGATATTTTTGACAATTCAGACAACCATGATTAGATGTTATAAAAGAAAATTTGCTTGTAAGATAAGCTATATATAACAATAGTCAATTTGAATTAAAGACTTAAACTAGTTTATGAATCAAGTTTTGTGTTTCCAGTACGTGATTTCAATGAATCCGATTCTTGGTATTTAAATAAAGTTTAGATGAAGTGTTCTGATTACATGTTATGAGCTAATTCAAAAGAAAACTGAGATTCTTAGTTTTGATGTTATGAGAAAGAACTTGTTGTCTAATTTGAATAGTTTTACTAAAGGGATTTCAATTATGTGAGTGAAGTATTAAGACTAGGTTGGTTGGTTTTATTAGTGGGAATGAGTATTAATAATCGTCATTGTCGTTGAGGTGAGCACTTGAGAGGTGATTATTGAGCTTAAAGCAAATTGTGATGATAATTATTGCCAGCATTTTTGGAGATATATTTCTGAGTTGGAGCGATATTTGGAGATCGGAGAAAGGTACACATTGTCCCTCCACCTCATAACTAAACTTACTTGTGCAACTAAAAAGTTGTGTGAACTTCATGATTTTTCTTAAAGGAGTTATAGTTCTATCTTGAACATGTTATGGATTATAATTATAAAGTTCAGGTTGTTTGAAAGTGTGATTTCAAAATGGTAAGTTTTGTGATTTTTCGGAGTATATGATTTGACGCCGAGTGTTTTATTATATAGAGATCTGCATTGATTTCCTGATTATGAGTATATGTTTTGGCTATGGAAGATAGTTTATACGCAAATTTCGAAGTAAGTAAAGATCATCCAATGATTTCACCTATTGATAAACTAAGTTAATCTTGTTCCGTATTAAAGAATAATTTGGTTTATGAGGCTTAATAGTATATGTCATTCAATGTAACATGTCTTAATATATTACACTAAAGCTATGAATGTTTAATTATAAGTATTTAAGTAAGAATTGTAGAAATAATTAATTCTCATTGTGTTTATAAGTAAGATATTCTGAACGATTTCGTATGCCTTGCTATAAGTGGTAGACTGAAGTCAATGGAATTGATAAGCCATGAAACACAACTATGCTTTCACTAATATACGTATATAAAAAGTTGTAATTATATGAATTCTGCAGAGAATCTGATTTATAAGACTTCTTAGGAAACTGAGTATATTATGATAGTCAAGTGTTTTCAGATTCTAAATCTCTTATATATATATGTAGTCCAAAATACCATTACGATACAAAGTTTTAAATAAAATTGTTTATTAACTTTGGGATATACGAATTTTACTTTTGAAGGATATGAGTCTAAAACTTCTGATTATAATATAAGATTCTGAAATATATTATATTATAAGTTTATATGCTTGAAATTAATGGGTCATGAAAAGGTTAGAGCTGAAGATTTCAGAAGTAAACTATTATTTGGAGAGGTTTAGTATTATACAAATTATGGTTTGAGGAAACTTTAGTTATATGCAGGGAATCTAACGATGAATATTGGATATAGAAATAAACCTTTTGGGTTCTTAGATTGAGTGTGAAATTGCAAAGGTTTAAAGTAAGCTTCCTGCAACTAATTTTGTGAGGGAAAAAGGTTCATAATTGAAAAGTTAGTTATATATGTTATTCAGAGTTATTCTCGAAAAATCTTTAGAATTGGGTTTTATAAGATTGGAAATTTATGTTGGAATGGTTGTAGGACATATTGTTTAAAAGGGTTCTATTATGATTGTAAGTTGCCATGTGAGAAGGATAAGTTGAACAAATTGAGGCCGCAATAATATAGAAGTAGAATTTAATATGTCAAGTTTACATTGGGGATATAATAGCTCAGGAAAGGAGGAATGAGTCGATGGAATAGTAAAACAGTATAATCAAATTATAATTGTGAAGTTGTTAGAAACTATATCCGTGCTAGGAATATTATACTATGAGTATCAACTAGGTTAAATTAAAAAGGTTATATGTTTTATTTTCTAACTAAAGGGTAGAGGGTATGAAAGAATGGCATGTATAGGTTTTGTGCAATTGAGTGTTGGGAACTAGAGATATAAGTTCATAATAATGGAAATATAGATATATGGGTAATTTGGACGTAAATTTATATAGTTGGGATTATAAAGTTCAAAAGATAGTTGAGACAAGAAAGATAATAAAGTGAGGACACAAATTATATTTGTGTGACATTAAACTTCGAGGTAATAAAGTTTGTTTCCAGATTTCATAGTAGTTGAGTTACGAAGAGATCAGGAGTTCAACTATGAAGTGTTGGATCATCAAGATATCTGATTAATCATCAATTCGTTTGAGAAAAAGCATCTATAAGTATGAATATAAGTCCGAATTCTAGAAGTCACAAGTTTCATGCATAGATTATGAGATAATGTGTATCATGAGGTTCAAATATAAGGGGTGTGAATTTGAAGTCTATGTATACTAGTGATGTACAATTTACTAGTAGAATTACATTTGCAGTTCAGGAGAGTATTTAAAAGAACAATAAAAGTTCTGCTGGGATATAATAAGAGTATTATATTTAATTAACATAAGTATAAATATCGGGATTTGCTAAAGTTACAAGCTTTCACCTACAGAAATGGGTTCGAAGATGTTTTATATCACGAGCTTTGGGTATATAGGATATGAACCTTGAAATCTATGGTTATGAGAGATTTACAATTTGGTACTATTATATTTTTAACTTTATGATGACTTTATTCAAAAAGGATAATGCTCTACTAAAATATGACAAGAATATTACATTTACTCTAACAAATAAATATGAATATCGAGGTTTGCACAGGTTATGAGTTGTATAGGTTGTTTAATCGGGTTAAAAGGAAATATAATTCTTGATACGAAATCTTTGTAGCAAAAGAAAAAGGTATATAATAATTACATTCTAATTTGGTACTTTGATTGATAAACTATATTTTGGAGTATAATTGTAAGAAACTTATAGAATAGAATTGTATTTCTTTTAAAGTCTGTATTTAAGTAATTTTTGTCAAATGGAAATGTTGATTTATATTAAGTTACTAGAAACTCTAGTATACTATGTTTATCAAGTAAACTAAGCTTTGTCATGAAATATCAGAATGCAATTGCGCTATGAGATCAGGTTATATTGTATTTGAGAATTATAAATTGAGATTTAGAAAATATTGAATTATGGATTATGTATTTTAATTCTGTTTTTGTGATGGGAAGAAGCTGCTAGAGCAGTGATGAACAACATTTTGTATTCTGTATTTTATGTATTCTGGGGACATGTCCTGAAAAGTCTTGCAAGCAGTACATAATGGAAAAGGGAGACGTCCCTTGTAACAGTTTAGAGAATATGCAGAGATGGCGACTCTATTCGTGTTCTCTTCCCCAGTGTAATCTGTTTAATTATGATTTTCTCAAAGAAAATAGAGTATGTATTTGAATACATAATTGGTTTCCTGTAATGAAAATTCAAACTTTAATTCGGGGGTAATGTCTTACTCCCCCAAGTTTATGGAATTCATGCGGTCAAAATGAGAATGATATACTAATAAACTCATTAGGAATTTATGAAAAGAATTAGCTATGTTGCACATAATTCGATTAGAGGTTATTCCTTTTGAAACACAGAAGCGGAAGATATTGCTATATCTGAGAATATGACATGATTTGGGAGATTATATAGGTTCTATGATTCATCGAATTGAAAGTATATATTATGTATTTTGTGAGGTATTAATTCTCATTGTTATTTTAAACAAGTAACATTGTAAATTGTGTTTAAGTATTTTGTTATATGATTATTTCACTATGACGTTTCTATTTCTTGCTTTCAAGTATCTCGTAAGATAAACTTAAATCTGTAAATACGTTTTAAGCCACCAAAAAGATTTTCTGGTTGGACAGTGTGCACTCAGTTTTGCTAATTTTGTTCTTGGAACCTGTCCTGGTGGGTGCAGAGTTCATGTTAAGTGATTTTTGCAGGAAATGTTGAAGCTGATTCGAGTCAGGTAAGAGTATCAGTTGGTGGTATTATGAGAGATGATTCTCGTTTGAGCTATGATGGATATTATATGGGTTAATTAAGAGAGATATTCCTATAGTGTATTATTGTATTATTATTTCAGAGATTCGGTTTGATCATATCATGTAATTATATTTATATTTTTGTTTGTTGTTGTGGGACCATGACCCATAAGTCCAGGTTCGTATGAAAGATTATGTTTCCGTTGCAAGAGGATGTAATTTGAGGTTCATTAAGTGTTAATTGAGATATGTGCATCTTAAGTGTGATTTGCTAGCAGCTCGGAAGTGCGGGCTGTTACACCAAGCTCTTCGAAAAACGCTCAAAAATTGCCCAAAAACACTGCAAAAGTAACAATCAAGCAAAAATAATCACTCCTCCAAAGTAGATCTGAAGAAATGCTAGAGAAACAAAGAGTTTGAAGTTTCGAAAATTCGAAAATGGAGTTTGGACTTAGGAGAGTGAGAAATAAAAGAAAACAGCGGAGAAAGAGAGAAATGGGAGAGAAGAAGGTCGCCCGTGTGTTTTAGGTCGTTTTAATGACCTGCGCCCAGCGCGCCACATGCGCCTGACGCGTCAACAATACCTGCGTCAAAAGCGCCACACTGCGTCCAGCGCAGCATATCACGCCAAGAACAGGCCTATGCGTATGGCGCACATTTCTATACAACGCACTTGGGGGCTTCTTAACCTGGTGGGGCCCACACGCTTAAATCCAAATGAATTTGAATGTTCGTTACAACATCGCGAGCGGCAAACTAACGGATTTTCAAATCCACAACAAAAATACAATTTTGTCATTCTTCCAACATGCTATACTGAACACGAATCTTGCTCGAGAGACTTCAGGTACTCAGGAGTATTAACAGCGGAAAACACACCGTTAGGTCTGCGGACCATCTGCATTACCCTCGAGCGGGACCATAATAGCTATATCTCGTCATGAGCCAGACCATTAATAGCTTTATCCCGTCATGAGCCGAACCATTAATAGCTCTATCCCGTCGTGAGCCGGACCATAAAAGTTCTAGTCATTATCAACACCCTCGAGCGGGACCATAATTGCTCTATCCCGTCATGAGCCGGACCATTAATAGCTCTATCCCGTCGTGAACCGGACCATAATAGCTCTATCCCGTCATGAGCCGGACCATTTATAGCTCTATCCCATCGTGAGCCGGACCATAATGGCTCTACACATTATCAACACCCTCAAGCGGGACCATAATAGCTCTATCCCGTCATGAGCCGGACCATTAATAACTCTATCCCGTCGTGAGCCGGACCATAATAGCTTTATCCCGTCGTAAGCCGGACCATTTATAGCTCTATTCCGTCGTGAGCCGGACCATAATAGCTCTACACATCATCAACACCCTGGAGCGGGACCATAATAGCTCTACACATCATCAACACCTTGGAGCGGGACAATAATAGCTCCACACCGACATGAGCCGGATCATAATAGCTCATGACTTTTTTTCACCTATCATTTCATTTTTTCTAATTTACAATTACTTTGCAAATATGTTTCACACATGTCTGTTCCTGAAGCTTTTGCTTGTTTTGCAGGTACCGGCGTAAAAGAGTAATTTTGGATTGCAGAGCATCTAGAGTCATTCTCCGTCCCGACACGTATGCTTTGACTTTCGGTTTTACAAACCTCAATCAAAGTGGGGGCTTCTGTAGACACATAATCGTGTCTCCCCATTTAAGGTCCAATGATGATATATACCGCGGTCTTAGTTGGCGCACCCCAATGGAGGAGCAGTCCGAATAACCAGGAAATATGTGTTTTGAAATAATATTATAAACGGTTTTTTCACCATATACCCCAGACAAATTTTTCTTTGCACTGTATACCCTTTCAACTTTCCAAATTCACCATATACCCCTCACTTTTCGAAAAATACATCAACTCACCCTTAATGACTAACGGTGTTAGAGTTCCGTTAGTCATTAGGCCCTAATCCCCCTCTAACCCTAATTAACTAACCTAATCTACCCCTAATCCTAACTAACCTAACTCTAACCCTAATACCTTAACCTTAACCCTAACCCCCACCCCCCCCCCGTGATCCCCCTCCCCCTTCCGCCATCCTCCACCACGCAACACCCCTCCCCCGTTCTATGGATATCTCGCCGGAGCCCTAATCCTTTCTCTCTCACGCACCTTGTTCTCCCATGCTCATGTTCGTTGATTTTGACCGTCGCTCCACCAACGAACGCCGACGGGATGCCCCCTTCGAAAAACAGAGACCGGCGATCCCCCTCACACATCCCCCCCTCATATTCGAAAAACAGAGACCGGTGAGCGAAACAAAGGAGAGCTTCGAAAAACGAGAGGTGCGTTTTTTCGGCGAAACGAGAAGAGAGAATCCGGTGGGATGGGGTGCGAAAATCGATAGAGGGGGGGTGCGAAAATCCGGTGGAGTGGGGGTCACGGATGCGAAAATCCGGTGGGGTGGGTGTTAAAGGTGTGAAAATCCGGTGGGGTGGGGTGGGGTGCGAAATTCGATGGGGTTGGGGAGCGGGGTGGGGGGAGGGGGCGGCGAGGTTGCAGGGGTGGGGGTGGTGGGCTGGCGATGTTGCGGCTGGGGGTGGGGGTGGTGGGGGAGGTGGGCTTTGGTGGGGCTTGGGTTGTTGGGGGTGGTGGGCTGGTGGGCTTTTAGGGTTAGTTAGGTTTTTAGGGTTTGTTATTGTTTTTAGGGTTATTTAGGGCTTAGGGTTATTTAGGGTTTAGGGTAGTTAATTAGGATTAGGAGAGGATTAGGGCCTAATGACTAACGGAAGTCTAACACCGTTAGTCAAAAGGGTAAGTTGATGTATTTTTCGAAAGGTGAGTGATATATGATGAATTTGGAAAGTTGAAAGGGTATACGGTGCAAAAAAAAATTTGTCCAGGGTATATGGTGAAAAAACCGTATTATAAAAGCCCAATTAATCATTCATGATGATTGATTGTAAGTTCAACCCATGAAATATGTTTAAGTCCATTTTAAAAGCCCAACTGAATGTTTATTATTTGTAATAAATATTTTTCTAATATTTATTGTTTAGATAAAAATATTTCGAAAAGCTTTTATTGTTATCCTTTACCCATAAATCAGATTTTAACCCGGAACACTCGATATCTGAATTTTTAGGGATAAAATTCGCATCTTGAAAGCACGCGTAACATAAAAAAGGAATATTCTGGAATATGCGCCGGACGCGGCGGCTGCACTCAGCGTGTCGCGTGCGTCCAGCACATTGGCCAGATCACGTCGGGCGCGCCAATGAGCGCCTGACACGTGGACTTGTGGCTCACCTGGCGCAAGTCTTGTGTAAGACGCAAGTTAAGATTTTATCTTTTTGGAAAACGTGTTTCCATGTGCAACGTTTTAATTGGACGGACCACGTCAGGCAGGCCAACCTGCGCCTGACGCGTGTCCTCGCGCCTGCCACGTAGGACTGCGCTTGGCGCAGGTCTTGCGTGGAGCGCATGCTTTTTTTTGCCTATAAATATGGGCATATTTCCCGAATCAAACACGGCTTCGAATTATTATTTTTACGCACACAAATACTCCCAAAAAAACTCCGAAATACATTTCGAATACAAAACACTCAAATACTTTTAATCTTCCAAGTCAATTATCGTTCCTGATCCTATTATATTCCTGGTTTCAAGATTGCTTCGACACTACGCTCTTCGATCTAAACCGCATAGGTGTAATCCTAAGGGCCCTTGAATAAGTATATATATATTATTGAAGTTACTAACCTTTTCTTGTCATGATGTAAATTCCTAATTAATAATCGCGTCCTTTCGTAAATTCTAACTTTTTTTCTCATATATTCTGTATATAATATTCATGTTATATGATTGTCCTGCATGCCTTTTTATCACCCACATGTTATTATGTTAAATAAGACCTAAAGAATTGTTCTCATTAATTCAGATAATTTGGACAACCTATTAGGAACCTTGTAAAATGATTGTATAATAACTGGTCATTAAATAATTAGTCTTTTTGTCTGTTTCCTGAACCCATGTAGAATAATTATTTTAGGGTGCTTTAAAATATTTGTTTGATTATTCTATTGCATAAAATATGTTGTGAATCGTTATTTAGTAGAGGCCAGCAATGGGCAATATAGTTCCTGACTATATTGTACCTTCACCCCCGAACTCACTTTTTGGTTCCTGACCATCATGACGGAGAAATCTACATTGGATAAGTCCCTAAGATATCCCTTCCGTTTCAATATCCAATTAGGTTTATGATTATTCCTTTAAAGAATTGTTGGCGACTTCAAAACATATTTTTAATAAAACCTTAACAATGGGGTAGTCAAATAAACGCGCTCACACCGCGTGTAAGCATTAAAGGAATTAAAAATCCACGCCTACAATTACACATAATAAATTCTAGTTCGGTGTAGTTATCATCATCAGACTCATAATCTCCATCACTCTCATCATCACTCAGCACGATAGGGTTGTAATAGCTCCCTACTCTAGTATCTTCTCTTTCAAACATGCCTAGGAATCTATAACAATAAATATAACTTCTATAAACAACTGGTACTCTCACGTAACGTATAATCCCAACAATAACAATAAGCAAGAATAATCAACAACATAAAGCATAGGAATAACATAAACAGTTAGCAGGGAAGAAAAATATAATCATGTTGAACTAACTATTTAATGCAGATATATAATATTACTATCCTATATGCCCTTCCTATACTACCCATCTCTCATAAAATAAACTAGAGTATTGAAAATTATTTAAATAAATAATAAAAAACGAACAACATAAAAAAATATACATGGTTCGAAAATTTGAACATAATAAAGAAAATAAATTTTTTTTTTCGGACACTATAATAAAAAAAATTTTGAACCTCATTAAAAAAAAATTCGAAGAAGTAGGAGCTCAATTCTAAGAAATTCATTTTAAGTAACTAGCTAGTTAGGCGCCTACAAAAAATTTAAATTTGGCACGAAAGGCCAATAAAACCTAAAGCTCCAAGATACCACTTTGTAACACCCCGACAATTCTCTCTTTTCTAAAATACCTTTTTAATATAAAACATAGAGAATTATCAAAGTATTATCGCCCGTGTGAAAACGTATCGGCTTATTCAGAATTTTGCAGCGGAAAACATAATAATAACTTTAAAAACTAAAACTTAGTCAACAACAAAGTCAACTCCAAAGTCAATTTAAAACCAAACCAAACCACTATGAAAATATAACTCAAAAGTATTGTAAATACTACACAAGCTCTCCAAAATCCTGATCCCAATGATGCATCATCTTCAAACCTGTAAATAGACAATGCACTATTGATCCCTAGAGACTACTCACCGAAATGGTCATCACAGGATCAATGAGGCAAAGCCATGATCAACATACACATCAAAAACACGTAATCAGCAAAGCGGAGTACTGCATACTAAACAAGTAAACAATCCTAACATGATACTAATAAATAGTAAACAAAAATAAATAATAATATAATAACTTGCAGATAACTTTTACTGAACTAAACTTTAACCATATGCTTATTACTTTAAATGGAATAGTCAATGGACCGAGTTGTCTAACTAAAACCAGCCTTCCCTTTGGAAGACGGAATACGGGCGCGACTTCGTATTCTCATGACCTACGATATCGAGGAACCTTTTTAAATAAAACAGGACACAGTGATCAATCCGGCCCCAGGAAAAGCCATGGCACGCTCACCATGTACCCCAACTCCTAATTGTCCAACATTTCAGACGTGCACCAGTCTAAAGTTATTGCTATCCAGTTTCACTTTAATTACATGATTAATAATTTACTCACTTGTTATGAATACAAGTTGAACAAACATTAAGAACATCAAACAATTATAAACTTCCCTTTTTATCTTAAGATTAGATAAGTGATCAAACAACTTAACAACCCAAAATTAATTCCACTTTAATCCAATCTTCCTTTATTTGTTGAACCTAGCCAACAACCAACTAACCTTTCATAGGTATAAAATATCAACTTACCAGATAAGGCCATCGGTCATGTGAATTAATAAAAATAAAGTTCCCAATCAACACGCTTGCATCAATCTTCCATACAAACATAATATGAATCTCATAATATAAATCTCATATTCAACATGTTCACACAATAGATCAAACATGCAAAATCCAACATAATATATATCATATATGAACTGAACATAGTTCCTATACATGATACTACATAATTCTCCTTCTTAAATCATGATACTACATCAACCAACACATAGGTATGTACGTACCTTGTGTAGACAAACTGAGATGCCACTATAACAGACTTAAAAATTGCCTAGAGAGAATTCTCCGCCTAAAATAACCAATATAAATTCATATCAATCCTTCATGAATTTACAGCAATAATAAAATACTTTAAACCCTTCTTAAAATTGTTTAAAAACTTTTCCCATCATTAAAACTTACTTAGTACAACCTCCTAGTATAGTACTACTATACTAGATGATTAAAAACCTTTAAAACTCATGTTTAAATCATAAAAACTCCATCAACAATACTCTTTCCAAATTTTCAGCAACATAATATACACTAAAACTCTTTTTAAACATATTTAAACATGCTTATAATCATAAGAAAACCCAAAACCATAAACTATAACATGATACTATGATTTTCCAACCTATAAAACCCTAAAAATCCATGCTTTGATATTTTTAAACCCTATTTTAACATAAGTAAATCTGAAATTTTATTTCTTTAATACATAATTTATATAATCTTAGGTTCATAATCAAATCATGAAATCATAACTTTTTAAACATAAACTTATTAAAACAAACCCTAAAGATACAAACTTTGCATTAAATAAAACTTGAGGAGGAAGAAATAACAACCAAACAAAGAGGAGGAGGAAGGACGCCGGAAAGCAGAGGGTGGCGACGGCTGCTGCTGCTGCTGCCGGTCGGGGAGCCGGTGGTGGCGGTTGCCGGTGGCTGGTCGGAAAACCAACGGGAGGAGGAAGAACCGAGAGAAAAAGAAAAAGAGAGGAGAGAGAGAAGACCGAAAATAAGGGGAGAAAAAGATAGAAAATAAATGTATTTAATGTGTGGGGATATATGTAAATAAGGGTATTTATAGTTTCCTCCATTAGGGGTCCAATAAAGAGTTAGGCTTTGATGGGTTAGTTAAATGAGAATGACCATAGGTTAAGCTATAAGGTTTGGGCTCCTCACACTTTACAAATCCTTTTCTAAATCCCATAAGTGTTTCAAATATTTCAAATACTTTTCAAAGCATGACTTAAATCAAATATTTGACTTGCATAGATCATTAAAATAAATCCTTTGACTTTCAAACAGTCAACCTTTGAAGAAATAAATCGTTAAAATACTAAAATATATTTAAATATAAATAACTATATATTAAAATATATATATATATATATATATATATATATATAAATCCAACAAATTTACGGGAGATTACATTTGATATATCAATTGAGGCGTGAATTGGACAATTTGAGGCAAGAAATCAGTTAATAATGGTGTATTATGGTAAACTAAAGAGGTTTTGGGACGAATTATAGAATTTGAGGAGCTTATCTTCTTGCACTTGTGGAATTTTAACTAAGTGTAGTTGTAATTTTTTGAAAAGGTTGTCTGATTTTGAAGCCGAAGAAAAACTAATGCAGTTGTTGCTAGGCCTTAATAGTGGCTTTGACAATGCTATTAGTAACATACTTGCAATGGATCCATTGCCACCCCTTAGTAGAGCTTTTTACTTGGCTCAATAAATGGAGAAACAAAAAGAAGTTAGTAGCATGAATAATGGTCATGGTGTTCATGAAGTTAGTGCATTAGTTGCACAGAAGCATCAACGTTCTTCTTATCACAGAGATAAGTACAAGAAAGATTGGAACAAGGACAAACAAGATAGGTTCTGTGATTACTGCAAGAAGTCAGCACATACTAAGGATGTATGTTTTAAGCTGAAAGGTTTTCCTCCTGATTGGTTCACTAAGAAGCAAGGTCCATCCTCTAGAATTGCTGCACATGCCATGATGATGTTGCTGATTACACAGAGGACAATTCTCTTGAATATGCTGCAGGATCTTCTTATTCTCATGACAATACTGATAATGGTCATGATGCTGTGATGATGCAAAGCATAATGCAGGAAGTAATGAAAGATATGAAGGGAAAGCAGATTGTTGGGGAATCTCCCAACAATCATCATGGAGTTTATGCCAATTGTGCAGGTATAATTTCTGAAAACATGTTATCTTTCATGTCTGATGTTTGGATTATTGACTCAGGAGCTACAGACCATATGACCTTTGACAATAGTTTGTTTACTCATAAGAAAACTTTAAGTGAAATGATTGAGGTTGGGCTTCCTGATGGCAGTTGTTCTTATGTTTCTGAAATAGGAGACATTGTTATTTCTGCTGAATTGATAATACATGATGTGCTTTTTGTTGCTAGTTTTAAGCATAACTTGCTTTCTGTAAGAAAATTAATAGCTAGTTCTACAATTGAAGTAGTGTTCAAATCTTCTGAATGTGTCTTCTATAATTCTGCACATACTCAAATTCTAGCTGTTGGTCAAAAAACCAAAGGACTATACTTATACATTCCTCCATATTATCATCTCAAAAACTCCTTTCAAACACATTCTTATCTAGTTGTAACAAATGTTGTTGTTACTAACACCTCTCATTCAAATATCACACCTAAAGTATCTAAACACACTTCTGAAAACATTGGTTTAATACATGCCAGTTTAGGTCACATTTCCCTATCTAAAATGAAACACCTTGGTTTCATTTCTTGTAATCATTTGAATGATTAATTCTGTGAGATTTGTATGTTTGCTAAACATCACAAAACTCCATTTAAGAGAAGCATGAATAGAGCAAAATCCTATTTTGACCTGTTCATATTAACCTATGGGGTCCTTATAAAACCAAATCCATGTCCGGAGCCTCATACTTCCTGACCATTCTTGATGACTACAGTAGGTGTACCTGGACCTTTCTTTTGCATAACAAAATGCAAGTGTACAGGACTGTAGCATCATTTTTCTTACAAATTGAAACACAATTCAACACAAAAATCAAAGCTATTAAATCTGATAATGGCACAGAGATTATTCAATAGCAATGTCTCAATCTTTTTATGAATAAAGGCATTTTTCATCAAACTAGCATTGTAGGTAGACCTGAGCAAAATGGTCATGTAGAGAGAAAACACAGACATTTGTTAGAGGTTGCTAGAGCCTTAAAAATTCATGCAAATTTACCTACTAAATTCTGGGGAGACTGCCTTCTTACAGCTACTTTTCTCATTAATCTCATGCCCTCTTCTGTCATAGATTGGCAAACACCTTATGAACTTCTGTTTCATAAAACCCCATACTATTCTATATTAAAAGTATTTGGCTGTCAATGCTTTGCTTACAACATGGATAGAGCAAAAGATAAATTGAGCCCTAGAGCTAAAAGATGCATTTTCATAGGGTACCCATTTGGACAAAAAGGCTATAAAGTGTATGATTTAGACACACACAATTGTTTTACCACCAGAGATGTGATCTTTCAAGAAAATATATTTCCATTTCATTCACATAACACAGCACATATTTCTTCTCAAAATCAGTCTACTTTTCCTATCTCTTCTCCTCTCATTAATTTTGACGATCCTTTGGTTATTCCATCTCATAATCACCAGCCTCAAACTTCTATCTCTTCTACTTCTCGTAATCATTCTAATTTCAATCTTGTTCCTTCATCATCTTCTATCAATCATACTTCTGATTCCACACATTGTTCATTCCTGATTCTCACTCTCTCCATAATGACACAAATGTTGTTATTCCACCACCTATTAGACAATCTCACAGAATATCAAAACCTCCTGTCAAACTTAAAGAATTTATTTGTCCTAATCTACCTGTTTCTTCCACTTCAAATTCCTTTCAAGCTCAAGTCAATCATCTTCCTTCATCTGAACCTACTTCATATAAACAAGCTAGTAAATTTCCTGAGTAGAAAGCAGCTATGCAGCAGGAATTAGAAGCACTTGAATTAAATACTACTTGGCAGTTAACTCAGTTACCAGATGGAAAAAGGGTTATTGAGTCTAAATGGGTGTTTAAAATTAAACACAAAACAAATGGTAGCATTGAGAGATATAAGGCTCGATTGGTGGCTACTGGTTACCAACAGGTTGAAGGAGAAGACTTCACCCATACTTTTTCACCTGTTGCTATACTTGCAACTATTAGAGTTGTTATTTCACTTGCCACAACTAACAATTGGCCTCTTTGTCAATTGGACATTAATAATGCCTTCCTTCATGGGTATTTAGAAGAGGAACTTTATATGATCCCTCCTCTTGGATATGAGAAAGCTAAACACAATGAAGTTTTTCATCTCAAAAGATCCCTATATGGTTTAAAATAAGCATCAAGACAATGGAATAAAGAGCTCAGTAAATTCCTTGTCTCTCATGGCTTGTTCAGTCAAAGCAAGATTACTCCCTATTTACCAGAGACTTAGAAGGAGAGTTTATTGTCATACTTGTCTATGTAGATGACATAGTGCTCACTGGTACATCACAGTCTCAAATAAATGACATGAAGCTTGCTTTAGATCAAGAATTTACCATTAAGAACTTGGGTGAACTTAAGTACTTCCTTGGTTGTAATCCCCCGTAAATTTATGGATTTTATAAATATATTTTAGTATTTTAATGATTTATTTCTTCAAAGGTTGACTATTTGAAAGTCAAAGGAATTATTTTAATGATTTATGAAAGTCAAATATTTTATTAAAGTCATGCTTTGAAAAGTATTTGAAATGTTTGAAATACTTTTTGGATTTGGAAAAAGACTCTTAATTGGGTTTGAGGAACCCAAACACTCTTAGGCTAGGAAAATGATTTATAATTCAAGCCCAATTACCTTTTCCAAAGCCCACAAGGGGAAATCTATATAAGCCCCATAAACCCCTAATTTTTCCCAGACAAGTTATTTCCTCTCTTCTCCTTTCCTCCCAATTTTTCGGTCCTCATCATTATTTTTCTATCTCTTTTTCTTTTCTTCCTTCTTCCTTTTCCCTTCGGTTTTTCTTCTTCCGGTCGGCCGCCAGTTTCCGGCCACCGCCACTGCCAGCCGGCGAATGCCATCGCCTGCCTCCACCGACGTGTGGTGTTTTGTCCTCCTTCTTGCTTTGGTTTGATTTCTTTTCTTCCTCCTGAAGTTTTATTCAAAGTTTATATTTTTAAGGGATATTATCTCAGATAACCCTGACTTATAGGCCTTTTTCCAATATAACCCTGACTTTGACAAGCCTGTCTCCGATAACCCTGAATTTGATTTTTGTCATTAAACTGGACGGAATTAGTCACGGCGTTAAATAGACCCTAACTTGGTTTGACTTTCAGCTAAATTCATCTTTTTTCTCTCTTGTTCTTCATCTCTTCTCAAGCATTCATCAATGGTAATGGATCGTCCAAAACTAGGGTTTCCATTTCTTCGCTTGGAACAAGAGGATGGGCGCCCTCTTCATTCTCCGAGTCCATCATTCTCTTATTTTACAAATCAAAACAAAAAGCCACAAAATCAAATTCAAGAAATCCTTATTTGTTCATATACTGCAAATTATTAGTTTATTTCCTTTTTGCAGCTGTGATTCTTCATTTTTAATATCTCATATCAAGGTTCCATCAGGGAATTATTTTTGAGGAATTCGAATTTGCATTAATTATTTTATTGAGGAATATAGATAAACAGAAATTTATTGAGGAATTGATGCCATCAGGGGAAAATAAAAGTTGCAAATGATTGATGAAATGCTTGTCTTATGGGTCCTGCTACTGTTGCTCTATAAGAGCTTTGGCTTGACCTGCTGAATCGGTAATATTATAGGAAACCAGAAAAGGCTGCAATCTATTGATGCTTGCAATTCTCTATTTCCCGTTTCTCTTTCTGAATTTCGGGCAAGGCAGAGTAGTCCCTGTAAACAAAAATGTTAATTTGTCGGAGACTTCTGCTTTTATTGAATCACTAGTTCCAAACCCATCTTGCAGATGATGTTTTATTTGAAGCAGATGTTAGTGAGAAATTTACATTATTTACGATTTTTGTGATATTCTTTTAGTTCTAGTTTTGGAGTAGTGGCTGGATGATGGTGGTTTTAAAGATTAAAGAGATTTACCTAAGTTGAAAAGAGAGAAAGTGGTGGAAACAATTGATGAATGCTTGAGAAGAGATGAAGAACAAGAGAGAGAAGAGATGAAGAAAAAGAGAGACTAATAGATGAATTTAGCAAAAGTCAAACCAAGTTAGGGTCTAATTAACGCCGTGTCTAATTCCGTCCAGTTTAATGACAAAAATCAAGTTTAGGGTTATCGGAGACAGGCCTGCCAAAGTCAAGGTTATATTGGAAAAAGGCCTATAAGTCAGGGTTATCTGAGATAATATCCCTATTTTTAAGTTTTCTTTTAATTTGTTTATGCTTAAAAGTCATAGTTTGACGATCTAATATTGAATCTAAGTTATATAATTTATGTATTGAAGAAATAAAATTCAGATTTGCATATTAGGTTTGAATTGGATTTTTAATTATCAAAGCATGAATTTTTAGGGTTTTAAAGGTTGGAAAATCATAGTAGTATATTATAGTTTATGAAATTGATTATTCTTATGATATTAAATATGTTTAAGCATGTTTAAAAAGAGTTTTAATATGTTATATATTGCTGGAAATTTAAAAAGAGTGTTGATGTTGGAGTTTATGATTTTAAAACATGAGTTTTGAGAGTTTTTGACAACTAATATAGTAGTACTATACTAGGGGGCTTTAATACTTAAGTTTATTGATGGGAAATGTTTTTAAACACTTTTAAGAATGGTTTAAAGTATTTTATTATTGCTGTAAATTCATAAGGGATTGATCTTGGATATATATTGGTTGTTTTAGGCGGAGAATATTCTTTAGGCGACTTTTAAGCTTGTTAAAGTAGCCTCGAATTTTGTCTACACAAGGTATGTACATACCTATGTGTTGATTGGATTAGTATCATGATTTTAAGGATGAGAATTATGTAGTATCATGTATAGGAACTACGTTGAGTTCATATATGATTTCTATTATGTTGGATTTGCATATTTTATGTCGTTGTGTGAAACATGTTGACTATGAGATTTAGATTATGTTTGTATGGAAGATTGATGCAAGCATATGGTTGGGAACTTTATTTTATTAATTCACATGGGGGAATTAATATATATATTGGTTTGGATCATGATTGATCATTTGTTCCCTTTTGAATATTTCACTGCTTTATAAGGACCGAGGGCCTTATTTGGTAAGTTGATATTTTATACCTATGAAAGGTGTTTGGTTGTTGGCTAGGTTCAACAAATAAGAAAGATTGAATTAAAGTTGGAATTAATCTTGGGCTGTTAAGTTATATGATCACTTATCTAATCCTAAGATAAAAAGAAAGTTGTGATTGTTTGTTGATTTTGCTATTTGTGTTGCTTGTGAGTCATAACAAGTAATAACTGGTAAATCATGTAAAGTGAAACTGGATAGCAATAGCTTTAGACTGGTGCACGTCTGAAGTGTTGGACAAATATGAGCTGGGGTACATGGTGAGCGTGCCATGGCTTTTTCTGGGGCCGGATTGATCACCGTGTCCTATTTTATATTTAAAAGGTTCCTCGATATCGTAGGTCATGGGAATACGGAGTCGCGCCGTATTTCGTCTTCCAAAGGGAAGGCTGGTTTTAGTTAGACAACTCGGTCCATTGACTATTCCATTTAAAGTAATAAGAATGTTGTTAAAGTTTAGTTCGATAAAAGTTATCTGCAAGTTATTATGTTATTATTTATTATATTCTTGCTTACTATTTATTAGTATCATGTTAAGATTGTTTATTTATTTAGTATGTAGTACTCAGCTTTGCTGATTACGTGCTTTTGTTTGTGTATGTTGATCATGGCTATGCCTTATTGATCCTGTGATGACCCATTTTGGTGAGCAGTCTCTAGGGATCAATAGTGCATCGTCCATCTACAGGTTTGAAGAAGATGCATCATTGGGTTCGGGATTGGAGAGCTTGTGTAGTTTATTTATAATACTTTTGAGTTATACTTTTCGTAGTTGGTGTTGGTTTTAAGTTGACTTTGACTTTTGTTGGTTTGACTTTTGGAGTTGACTTTGCTGTTGACTAAGTTTTATTTATAAAGTTTATTATTATGTTTTCCGCTGCAAAATTCTGAATAAGCCGATACGTTTTCACACGGGCGATAATACTTTGATAATTCTCTATATTTTATATTTAAAAAGGTGTATTAGAAAAGAGAGAATTGTCGGGGTGTTACATTGGTATTGAAGTAATTAGAATTGCTTCAGGAACTTTGATTAGTCAAAGGAAATACATCAGTGACATTGTCAAGGATTTACATTGTGATAACTCAAAGCCTGTTTCCCCTCCTTTACCAAAAGGTTTGGGTCTTTCAACTAATTTGGGAGATATTTTGGAAGAGCCTGAGCTTTACAGGAAGCTAGTTGGGAGACTCTTATACCATAACATCACAAGGCCAAATTTATCATATGCCACTCAGCATCTTTGTCAGTTTCTAAGTAGCCCCAGAAAACCACACATGCAAGCAGCTATGTATGTGGTTAGGTACCTCAAAAGCACACTCAATTTTGGTCTTTTTTATTCTGCTACAAATGACCTTACCTTAACTGCTTATAGTGATGCAGATTTGGAGTACTTGCTCCTTCAGTATCAGGTCTCTTAGTGCATATTGTATATTTATGGGTTCTCACTTGGTGTCTTGGAAAACTAAAAAAAAAAAAACAGTTGGTAAGTCATCTGCTGAGGTAGAGTATAGAAGCATGTCTAGCACAGCTTCTGAAGTTGTTTGGTTAGAAGGACTGATGCAAGACTTGAAAGTTTATGTTCCTCTACCTATTTATTTACATTGTGATAATACTGCTGCTGAACACATTGCTCAGATGCCAGTGTTCCACGAAAGAACTAAACACCTAAAGAGAGACTGTCACTATGTTCGTGATCAGCTTGAAGCTGGATTTCTTCAGACTTGTCATATCTCCAGTCGACATCAACTTGCAGATTTATTGACAAAGGCTCTACCTAGTGCTTAACATCATGCTCTTGCTTCCAAGCTTCGACTTGTTGATCTCTCCCATGTCCAGCTTGAGGGGAGGATATGAAGATTATAAAGCTGTAAATACTTTCTTAGTATAATGTGGTTGTAATAAGCAAGTTGTTACCTCCTTGTAACAAACTTGTCTTTTCTGTCAACTAGTTTGTTAGCTGCTGTTAATATAAAGGGAGAAACCCTTTCTCTCTCTTCTGTAATAAACTAGAACTCTTCTTTCTCTCTATCAAATTAGTTCAGCTTTCTCTCTCTTAGATTCACTCCAATCTTCAATATTCACACATCCGCTCCTAGTCATAAGGAGCATCTGCTCCTTGCCTTCTTCGGTGCTATTTTCAGCAACACTTTTATATGTTGTCTTTAGTTCTTAGATGCTAGAGTTGTACAGTTTTCTAGTTCAACTAGGGATAACATTTCAAAATTTATGTAAAGGGGGTTTACACTCATTGTTTATGAGATGCACAAGAGTGAGAGATTACACACACTCTTAGAAGACTTGTTAGTATTCTTGAATCATGACGGTTGTAATTTAGAAGAATGTACGGCGGGTTGCTAATTTTCATTGAATTGAGTCTCAATATTGGTTGGTTTTTCCCATACCTATTAGTGAGAGGTGTTTGTCATGTATATTGTTTATTTGTGATTAGGTTTACTTTTCACTTCTTCGATGCTTCCGGTCCTAGTCTTTATAAGTTGATAGTCATAACTACTTTTGTATAGTTCTATAGTTCAATCTACTTTTAATTTGTTAGAGCATCAAAAGTTATATTTAACCGTGTTTCACTTTTCAGTTTTAGTTATGTTGTATTGAAAAAAAACCATGTCTAAATGTATCTTAAAAAAATATTCATGTTAGATTATCAATTTATATATAGTTTCTATATCATCAAAGTTCATAGGATACACATGCCACTCTGCTCAAGGTTTTAATACATGTGTTTATAATCTCATTTAAAAAATATAACAATATGTAGTTACTAGGATTCGAACACGTGACCTTTGAAATAAAATGTAAGTGTTTAACACTAATCCACTACAATTTAAATGCTTAATGTTTCAAAGTAAAACATAATAAAGTCTTATAATTATAAAGACATAGACAAGCTTTTTGATCTCTAACACTTTTATTAAGTAACAATATTTTCTTACCCCAATTCCATTAAAATTGTTATTTTTATCCTCAATTCCTTAGAAGATTTTTAAAAACACAATATCATGCCATAACGTCCATTTTTCGATTTTGCACTAGATAGAATATTAAAAAAAGCTAATATATAAAATCAAGTATGAAATTGATGAATAATAATATATTTGATAATTGTAACTGACTCGCGGCATTGCCCGGGCCAAAATACTAGTTTAGAAATGATAACTAGAAATTGAACTTATTTTCATTCCCTTAAACAATAAGTTAATTACAATTTCAGTTCCTTTTAGTTCAACGTAACTACATCCCTTGAAGTCTAAAAAAATAACTGTAAGCTTATTTTTTACTATTGAAAAGTCAAAACCATAAAGTCTTGCATGCAAAAATCGCCCCCTTTTCTTGTTAAAAAAAATGTTTTATTTAAGCCTAAGGCAGATTCTTAAAAAAAAAGGAACCACTTAATTTGACCCAAACCCAAATCTTCACACTTGACAAGTTCCCAACCTCATTACATAATACACAGACAAATGTCAAACCAAAACCATTACAAACAAAAAAAATACTTAACAAAAGTCAAATACTTATTAGTTATTAACAAAAGTAACTGAATATATAGAGTTGCTGCTTGATACCCAGCATATCCATAATCCATCATCAAGATCATATTAGATTTTGTCCACCTTTTGAATCTCAGAGATCCACGTAGCTTGCAGCTTCACAATTCACATACAGATGTATCTCGATCAAGACAATGAAAAATATTTTTCATACAAAGCACAGCATTTTATAAGTAAGACACGTCAACAAACAAGCTTTGGATTACGTGTTAAATATAACATAATACTACTTTGTTTAGCTTCTTACACCACTAACATATTGATGCAAATAATAGAATGTAACTAGAATCAAGTATACAGTTAAGGAGTTACTTAATTAGGGAACTAGCTAGTTAGAGGTTATACGGAAATTATATCTAAGAGCATATTTGACTTTAATTAGCCGATATTCAATAGTTTGATACTTCCTCCGATCCGGTTCATTTAATTTAGTTGACATGTTTCATTATACAAACTTGAAAATATACTTTAAACCTTAAACTCTCTAGTTATCAATAAGCAAAAATTATAAAAATTGATAGTTTGAAAAAAATGTATATTGAAACAAATCTAACAAGTTAAGATCACACAAGACTATGTTTTTTCTTAAATATAAATTACAAAAGATAGCTAAATTAAAGTAGTATGTGAATAGTGTCAAAGTCAAAACTTGTCAACGAAAAAAAAGGAAGAAGTATCTAAGAGCATATTTGACTTTAGCCAATACTTAATAGTTTGAAATCAAATTTGACTTTAGTTAATACTCAATAATAAAAACCTTCAAAGTGGATTAAAGATGTATGGTTTAAATATCCAGATCATCACCAAGTTTTTTAGACCAAAATTTGAAGGCCATTGCTAGCTAATGGACATGGGCATGGGCCGGGCTTGGGGCAATGACGGGTCGTGCTGGAACTGAGCCCATGAGTGGCGGGCCATGACGAGCCTGAAAGTTACAGATTTTGTCCACGGTCCAGCCCAGGTCTGCGGGCCTGACCCATGTTTTATGTTGTTTTTTTGGATTCTTGGCAGTTTTAGACTAAAAGAACAAAGAGAAGGGGTTTTCGCCCACTGGCCATATAGGCGGGCTCGTGAGGCCCGAGTCGGCCCGCGTGCTAGCCTGGCCCATGCCCGCCTCTACTAGCTAATACTTCAACTAGTATGTTTCTAGAGGCAATTCAAAAATGTTGGATTTAATTTTGTCTACAGAAGTACTTTAAGTGGATTTTTGTATACCAAAGAAAAATGAATATGTATACTTCCACGACAAGAGCATTATTGATCCTCAATTTTCACTAGAAAAAAAAACGAAAACAATTTAAAGCTTTGAAAAATATGATAATGAAGGAATATGTCGTTAGACATCCCGGCAATTACTAAATATAAAATGAAATTATTATAGAGATAATTAATTACGTTAGTTTAGTAATCACATTTACTTGCTAGAGAATAAATGTTGGTTAGTAGAACAATATTGATTGTACCTACAACTAAGTTAACCTAATCCTATGAGGTCACACATTGTAGTAACTAATTGAAGTAAGGAAACCGGCCAATAGGAGAAAGTAGGGCTAGGTTAGGTCTCTCTCTTATTTTATTCTCCTACTATTATAAAAGGTTATGATAGCAGAGAGAAAAAGAACGTTCAATTTGACAGTAACTTTTCAAACTGAAAAGAGAGAGAAAAACCTATTATTTCCCTTTGGAAATTCCGGCGGCCCTCCCTAAAAAGTAAGAGAGTGAATCTGTTCATCCTCTTTCGTTCTAGCAAACGTGGGAATAAATTGGTGCTCGTGGACTTAGTAGAGGGACATCAATTGCTGTTCTTTGATCTCTAGCACTTGCAATCCGGTGGAAAACACGCTACAAAGGTTGTACATTCTTTTCCTTATTATATGATTCATATTTTTGTTATGCATGCGATCTTGTGATAGATGTTAGGAAATTTGTTTCCTGAAATTCCGCTATATGCATCTATATGTTCTTACAGTGGTATCAGTTTTGCCTCTTGCATAATATTTTATGATCATGTGCTATTTTGATTATTTTCATTCAATTAAGGGAGGGATTTATTTATGGATTAATTTGCATAATTAATATGGTGATATTAATTAATTAGAAATTGTTGAAAATTGGTTTTAAATTATAATTACGCTCAAACGCAACTTTACTGTTGAACAATTTTATAGTTAGATTTATGTTTAATGGAGATTAAAGCATAAATCTAATAACAACATTAAAATTTGATTTTAATTCGTTAAATAAAATCAATCTAGATGCCATACATGAACTGAATTTTAGAAGAAACAAATATGTTGTTTTTCCTTTTAAAATTCCAAATTTTTCATGTTAAATTTTGAATTCTTGTTAGATATTCATGTTTAATAAAGATCATTCATCAAAGATCTAAACAACCGAACCGAAAATCTGTTTTAGTTTTGTTGTTGAATTCGAAATTATTTGCCCAAATCAAAGGAACCCTAAGTTTGCACATAAAAATTCAGATTGAAACATGTAATTGTTACATAATTTGAGAGGAATTTAACCTCAATTTTGAACAAATTGAGCACAATCAAAATTCAGTTTAATTCATGTAATTGTTGCATAAATTAAACAAAAGAATTTCGGTAACCATGGCTGGGTGGCGCATCTTACTGGTGCAGCCACGGTGGTCTGCGTCGGAGTTGTGCACGGGTGAAGAGGCTGCTGCGGTGGTGTGCTGCGCTGGGCTTCGGCCTTGCTGCGGTGGCTGGGCTTCGGCCTTGCTGCGGTGGCAGTTCTAGGTCAGCCTTGCGCTGGCGTGACCGGCGCACTGCTACTAAGCCGGGCGGCTGCCGTGGCTGGCTGGCCTCGTGCTGGCTGGCCTCAAGTTGCCTGTCAATTACTGCGGTGGTGGGATACTGCCGTGGCAGATCTTCAAAATGTTGAAGATCTTGATGAATTCATGGGAGATCTTCAAGTTGTTGAGGATCTTCATGATTCGTGGTTGAGGTTGGCAACATCGAAATTTCAGGAGGAAGGCCGATTTTTTCGACTGGTTTGTGGCGATTTTGGTTGGCGGTTCTTTAGGGAAGGCGTGGTTTCAATTTGTTTCTCACTTTGTTACTGCTATTTGACAGCAGTTTTAAAATTTTAATTAAAAAAAAAAAAGAAAAAAAAACCGTTTTCCTATTTTTTTTTTTTAAGTTGAGCATAATTATAATTCCAATAATGCAAATTAATAATTAATTTGATTAATTCCATATTTAAGTCCTAATTGAATAAATATAATAGAAAGTTATTCTTTTAGTTAATTTTTAAGTTTAACTAAGTAGCATGTTTACTTTTAATTGTTAACTTGTAAATATCATGTTTTATTTGCTTATTAATTGTTAATAAGTGATTTTTTATATTTATTTTATTATGATATTATAAATGCTTGGATGCTTAATATAATATGTTTGATATTATATTTTGCATGTTGTGACTAGTATGGCCCAAAACTAGGATAGAAAATGCGATCTGCGCATCGTTAAATTTTATGTAAATCAAATACGATCTGCGTATCGTTTGTATTTTTGTAATTTAAATTTTCGTTATTTAAATTATAAATGATATGTAATCAAGAATGAAGTTCCATGGAGAATCAAGGATGGAGATCGATAAAGATTCAAGGAGGAATTCATGAAGATTAGTTTTCCTAGGTTTAGGCGCCATACTAGGATCACTTTTAATTATACTTATATGCATTTATTCTTTTATCATGTTTCAATGCTTGCTTAAGTTTATATATGTGTGGTTATTTATGTTATGTGTTCACTTTAAATTAACCAACATAGTAAACTTAGGTCCCCAAAATGTAATATTGAGTTTAATTGCTTTTCCAAACAACACCTATAACGCCTTAGATAGTGAGTAATAGGTTCTGCCAAAGTAGGGTGTTGCTCATTTTATCCGGGGATAGTAGGGTGGGTTTTTGAAACTTACAAGTTAATGTTTGGTTTAACTCAACAAAATCATCAAAAGACAAAGTTTTGGGTTTTGAAGCAAAGAGATAGGAGTAAACAAGGAGTTGTTAACCTGTCTACCAAGAATTATAATTAGTTATAATTAGTAAAATGTTTACTTACCTCAACTACTATAAATTGAAGGCAGGGCCAAAGTCCGTTTGATTGTAGTGGGAGGGGATCTTGGTGTTTCTTTATTCAATAGGGGACTCTTATTTTGAATAAAAGGTAGTAGTTAATTAAAATTTGTTTAATTGCTGCTTTCTTGATAAACATTTATTGAATCTTGCTTTATTATTCTTTTGTTGTAGTTATCATGTCTGGTTCAAACAACAACAACCACCCCGATTTTAATTTGCGCTATTTACTCGAAAAGGACAAACTAACTGCTAATAACTTCCTAGAATGGGAAATGGCTGTGAGAATCGTTCTCAGAGCTGAAGGAAGGGAAAGTGTTCTTGATAATCCTCTCCCTGAACCCCTGCTAGACACTGCTACTCCAGCTGAAAGGAGAGCAAGACAAACCAGTGAGGCAAATTATGTGCATGTAATAGCCATGTTTTTAAGGGTGTTTTACTAAAGGCTAATTATATATTTTAGCTTAACTATGATATTTTTGGTATAAATTTGATGTGTTTTAATGCCTTTAGACAAAAGGGAAAAATCAACAATGTTATATTGCAAAATGATATTTGCTTATATGGATTATGATTTATATTTAAAGAAAAAAAAAATATAATAATAGCAAATTTTGTGGCTTATGTTGGAAATGCCAGGTTATTTGCTTGTTGTCAAATAATTATACCTCTTCACCAAACATAAAACAACTCATATCAAAACCCCAACTCCCTTTTCTCATCCACGGTCATCCTTCCTCCTTCCTCTGTTCATTTTTGTTTCGGATCTCCTGATCGAAGCCTCCGCTGCTCATTCCTTCCCGTTTCTCTCTCTCAATCCTCGAAATAGCTGTTGTTCGTGGCCTTCGCCGGAATCCGATGTTCATGTTCTTCAATCTTATCCGCTCAATTTTCTCTCTTCTGAATTCAAGAGTTGTTCTCTTTGATTAAATATAGTGGGTATTCGTTTTGCTCGGCCATTGGTGTATTACTTCGAAAATCACGGTGCTCTTAGCCTCTTACCCGTGAATCTTGCTCGGTCTTTCTCTATCTTTGGATGTGGGTTTGTTACTCATTTTGGTTTATTAATTGGTGATTCTATCTGAATGAGGAAATATTTTACATGACGTTAGAGTCTTGAGCATTTATTTAATGTGTAATTCGTGATGAGTTATGAAGTATTATGTAGAGCAATTAGAGAATAAGTGAAATGTACTAAGAATCCAGAGCAGGAGTGTTAGAGCTATGATTTATGGATGATGGATGAAATGATTTATTTTAGAATATATTGATAATGCTTTGGAATTAGTTGATTATTATGGTTACTCAAACTTAGTATTCGCATTTGGAGAGAAAAATTGATATTTTGAGTTAAGATTTGAGTCATGTTATGGAATATGTGTAGTGAGCATTTGGTATTTCCTAGTTAGTTATCAGAACAACCTACCGATTGTGTGCTGAGTAAGCCACCTAGCAAGGGGTGAAAGATATTTGGGATTGATTGAAACTAAATTGGGTTATTGTTTTGTTAAGAATTGAGGAATAGAGATTCGGATATTGAAGGTTGAGTACTGAGAATGAAAATTTGCAAAAAAGTGAAAAGTTCTATTGGGTTTTAGCTTTGAGTGGCTATTAGAGAATGATCGAGGTTTATTGATTGAAATTGTGGAGAATTGGAATTCGAGATTAGTGATTATTTATTTGAAAAGCAAATCTTTCGAGATATTGGAATTAAGTTAAGAAGTGAAGTGATTTGATTTTCACTTAAAATATTTTATGTGAACTTATTTGTTTTAAGATCTTCTAAAGTTCTCTACTTTAAAATTTCGAGGACGAAATTTATTTTAAGGGTGTGTAATAGCCATGTTTTTAAGGGGGTTTTACTAAAGGCTAATTATATATTTTAGCTTAACTATGATATTTTTGGTATAAATTTGATGTGTTTTAATGCCTTTAGACAAAAGGGAAAAATCAACAATGTTATATTGCAAAATGATATTTGCTTATATGGATTATGATTTATATTTAAAGAAAAAAGTATATATATAATAATAACAAATTTTGTGGCTTATGTTGGAAATGCCACGTTATTTGCTTGTTGTCAAATAATTATACCTCTTCACCAAACATAAAACAACTCATATCAAAACCCCAACTCCCTTCTCTCATCCACGGTCATCCTTCCTCCTTCCTCTGTTCATTTTTGTTTCGGATCTCCTGATCGAAGCCTCCGCTGCTCATTCCTTCCCGTTTCTCTCTCTCAATCCTCGAAATAGCTGCTGTTCGTGGCCTTCGCCGGAATCCGGTGTTCATGTTCTTCAATCTTATCCACTCAATTTTCTCTCTTCTGAATTCAAGAGTTGTTCTCTTTGATTAAATATAGTGGGTATTCGTTTTGCTCGGCCATTGGTGTATTACTTCGAAAATCACGGTGCTCTTAGCCTCTTACCCGTGAATCTTGCTCGGTCTTTCTCTATCTTTGGATGTGGGTTTGTTACTCATTTTCTCTATCCTCTGTGGTATCGGTGCTGCTGCCACCGCGAGCGACGCCTGGTGGTTTTGCTTGTCGCCGGCTCTGTTGCCGGAGCTCCTTCCGGTCTGTCTTCCGGTGTCCTGTTCTACTGCTGCTTTGATATCTTATACCCATTTGGTGAGTTAACCATTATTCCATCTCTTCTTGTTATCAATTCAGTGCATGTAATTGATAGTGAATTATTGTAAAGTTTCAATCTTTGATTTGCAAGATTTAAAGTTTTAATCTTTGCTTGAGAACATGATTCCTCAACACTTAAAATCTCATAGTTTCTAAACATATGTTATAAGCTGAATATTACGTTTTCGTCTTCATCTTTAGATTTCAAGAGCCGAATTTAGTTATATACTTGCTGGGTTTCTTTTTCATACTTTTCCAAACCCAATTAAAATCTGTTTTGTCTAGTTGTAAGTGATTATTTCTGGATTTGGGAATAAATTTCTAATTATAAGTTGTATAATATGTTTATTAAAAGCTTTCACTATGAAAAGATATGTATTCTTAGATCATTTGTATTGTTTATTGTGGGAGGTTAGAAGAGTTATTTTATCCTAAGCATTATATGGGTGTTATATAAGAATGAGAAATTATTTATCCATTATATTATAGTTGGTTTATTGGATTAATTAGGTGAATATAATACTGAGAAAATAGGCAAAATGGTTAAAGATAGCTATAAGGTTTGAGTTAGTTGTTGAACTTGAAGTTCGTTTAGAAATTTATTGATTATTGTTTATAATACGAATTAGGCTATTGTGGAATTCGGATATCATATGGGTGAGCAATGTTAGGTATTCTTGAAGATTATTATGGAAGCGAGTGTTGATTGGAGGATAGAAGAGGTACATACATGTTTTTCCACCTTCGAAATATGAATTTGGTATCTTATGTAATTAAAGATTGAGAAATTATTATGAGTTGAGCTCGATGTGTTTATGTATGTATATATATTTTACAAACGTGGCCACCTAAAAGTATTCATGATTATGAGTTGCGAAAGAATTGTAAAATGAAGTCATACTTTGAAAGTTTGAATTTTCATTGAGTTGAAATGGTGAGAGGCACCAGAATTTTTTAAGAATATAACCTTGTGGCATTGTTATATGAACTCGTTTTTATGAACCAAGTTCATCAGACTTTTATATGTTTTGTAATGTTTTAGTAATGGTAGCCATGAATATTTAAGCTAGAATCTTTGATATGTATATGTAGTTTTACAATGAGATTTCCGGTTTATAAACCTAGGAAGTACGAATTCGATATTGTTTGTGAACTTGATTTTGATCTAACTACACTTGTATTGGAAAGATTGAAGCAAGTAAAAGGATTTTGGTCAAAGTATGTTAGACTTATGAGTATGGACAAATGATTTGCAATATGAGTTCTTATGTAGGAATTATGAAAGTGTACAAATAGAATGGTACGAGATTTGATAGGTATAATCGAGAACTTTGAGAACTATGAATTCGAATCATGAGTAAATAAAGATTGAGAAATTATTAAATAAGGTTTTTGATTTTGTTTATGATGGGGAAGAATCTGCAGCAGCAGTGATGAACACATCGTGGTATGTGTGTATTATGAAATGATGGGACATATGTCCTGGTAACAAGTCTTGCAAGCAGTACAAAATTTGTAGGGGAGACGTCCCCATGAGTTTAGAGATGGCGTAATCCTTCTCTATTCGTATATTTCCTCGATTATTCTGTAAACCATTTAAAGCTGAAACTCATAATAGTTATTTTCGTAACGTTTTGGTTGCTGCAAAGACTTAAGGGTTATGCAGAATTTCTGAAATATTGTACGAAAGGAATCTATACTAAGAGTTACGCTCTCAATGGTGTTTTTCTGAATTTGTTGGTTACGTAGTTGGATTTGGTAAAATGACTATGGATAGAACTACCTGTAAGATAGGTAACTAGGAACTATTTTATAGAATTGAAATACATAAAAATATTTATTTCACTTGCAATGATTTGTGTCTTTGTTAAGTTGTGTGTAGTTTCATCTGATCTTATTTTCTAATGTTCTAATGAGTATATTCTGCTATCTCGATATTGAGTTGTTTGAATACAATTAATAATCTTATGGAAAGTGATAAATGGTACAAGTATATTTTAAGCCACTGAAATGGATTTCGGTTAAACGGTGTGTACTCAGTTTTTTCGATTTTGTTCTTTGAACCCTGTCCTGGTGGGGGCGAGTTCATTGTTAGAAATCTTGCAGGTGTAGTATCGAGGACTTGGAATATGTTGAATGAGCGAGAAGATGCTTACGTTGTAAATCGTGGATTAAAGTTATAGCTAGATGTTTTATTGAGAATATTTTTTTTGTGATGTTTGGTTGTAGTATATTTTAAGGTTCCACTCAGAGTAGCTATTATGAAGGATTTCTTTTAAAGAATGATGTATTGAAGGGCCATAAGCCTTAGGTCCAGGATCGTATCAAATTGTTTTGTTTCCGCTACAAGATCATGTAATTTGAGGTTTATTAGGTGTTAAATGCGATTTATGAATGTTAAGTGTGATAGGCTAGCAGCTCGAAAGTGCGGGCTGTTACAGATGGTATCAGAGCAAGGTTGTTTTAGAATGGTCTTGATCTTCATATCATGGCATATGCGTTGAAATAAGTTCATTGGATTGCTTAAGAGTAAATATGTATGAATTAGCTTTGGGAAGATGAGCTTGGAGAATTGTGGTTCGACTTACGAAGTTGAGAAGTTATTGAGAGCTTTGAGCTACCTAGAGATAGATGTTAAGAATTTGAGGTTAAAGGTTTGAGAGTCATACGAGTAAGCATTTGGTGCATGATGTGAATTGACTTTCATTGAATTGGGATATTGTTTAGAGTATGCATGTTGGTTTAGTTGTGGACATATATTGTTATATGAATGGAATATAGATCATTAAAATTGAGTGAAGTAAAGTTGTTATTTAACGGAAACTAGTATTCGATGTGGTGACATGTTTTGAGAACTCAAAGTGACTAGGTTTGGTTGATGAGAATTTATTATCTAAATTTAGTGATACGACATGGCCAATTTTGTAATGTAAATGTTAATGTGAATTTTGATCTTCAAGTGTCTAGGGGGAAAAGTTAAATAAGTAAACATAAAAGCTTAGAGCTATAATGGAAATTTGAAGTGTATGAATGACTCGGGATTAATTGTCTTGTTTGAGTTGCGAGGCGTATGCAAAATTTTGGTTTATTAATTGGTGATTCTATCTGAATGAGGAAATATTTTACAAGACGTTAGAGTCTTGAGCATTTATATAATGTGTAATTCGTGATGAGTTATGAAGTATTATGCAGAGCAATTAGAGAATAAGTGAAATGTACTAAGAATCCAGAGCAGGAGTGTTAGAGCTATGATTTATGGATGATGGATGAAATGATTTATTTTAGAATATATTGATAATGCTTTGGAATTAGTTGATTATTATGGTTACTCAAACTTAGTATTCGCATTTGGAGAGAAAAACTGATATTTTGAGTTAAGATTTGAGTCATGTTATGGAATATGTGTAGTGAGGATTTGGTATTTCCTAGTTAGTTATCAGAACAACCTACCGATTGTGTGCTGAGTAAGCCACCTAGCAAGGGGTGAAAGATATTTGGGATTGATTGAAACTAAATTGGGTTATTGTTTTGTTAAGAATTGAGGAATAGAGATTCGGATATTGAAGGTTGAGTACTGAGAATGAAAATTTGCAAAAAAGTGAAAAGTTCTATTGGGTTTTAGCTTTGAGTGGCTATTAGAGAATGATCGAGGTTTATTGATTGAAATTGTGGAGAATTGGAATTCGAGATTAGTGATTATTTATTTGAAAAGCAAATCTTTCGAGATATTGGAATTAAGTTAAGAAGTGAAGTGATTTGATTTTCGCTAAAAATATTTTATGTGAACTTATTCGTTTTAAGATCTTCTAAAGTTCTCTACTTTAAAATTTCGAGGACGAAATTTATTTTAAGGGTGGTAGAGTGTAATAGCCATGTTTTCAAGGGGGTTTTACTAAAGGCTAATTATATATTTTAGCTTAACTATGATATTTTTGGTATAAATTTGATGTGTTTTAATGCCTTTAGACAAAAGGGAAAAATCAACAATGTTATATTGCAAAATGATATTTGCTTATATGGATTATGATTTATATTTAAAGAAAAAATAAATAAATATAATAATAACAAATTTTGTGGCTTATGTTGGAAATGCCACGTTATTTGCTTGTTGTCAAATAATTATACCTCTTCACCAAACATAAAACAACTCATATCAAAACCCCAACTCCCTTCTCTCATCCACGGTCATCCTTCCTCCTTCCTCTGTTCATTTTTGTTTCGGATCTCCTGATCGAAGCCTCCGCTGCTCATTCCTTCCCGTTTCTCTATCTCAATCCTCGAAATAGCTGTTGTTCGTGGCCTTCGCCGGAATCCGGTGTTCATGTTCTTCAATCTTATCCACTCAATTTTCTCTCTTCTGAATTCAAGAGTTGTTCTCTTTGATTAAATATAGTGGGTATTCGTTTTGCTCGGCCATTGGTGTATTACTTCGAAAATCACGGTGCTCTTAGCCTCTTATCCATGAATCTTGCTCGGTCTTTCTCTATCTTTGGATGTGGGTTTGTTACTCATTTTCTCTATCCTCTGTGGTATCGGTGCTGCTGCCACCGCGAGCGACGCCTGGTGGTTTTGCTTGTCGCCTGCTCTG
This sequence comes from Beta lomatogona, assembly GCA_947646795.1. Taxonomy (NCBI): domain Eukaryota; kingdom Viridiplantae; phylum Streptophyta; class Magnoliopsida; order Caryophyllales; family Amaranthaceae; genus Beta; species Beta lomatogona. The sequence goes on along the minus strand of CANSNZ010001408.1, from coordinate 20,444 downwards.
TTGCCGGAGCTCCTTCCGGTGTGTCTTCCGGTGTCCTGTTCTACTGCTGCTTTGATATCTTATAGCCATTTGGTTAGTTAACCATTATTCCATCTCTTCTTGTTATCAATTCAGTGCATGTAATTGATAGTGAATTATTGTAAAGTTTCAATCTTTGATTTGCAAGATTTAAAGTTTTAATCTTTGCTTGAGAACATGATTCCTCAACACTTAAAATCTCATAGTTTCTAAACATATGTTATAAGCTGAATATTACGTTTTCGTCTTCATCTTTAGATTTCAAGAGCCGAATTTAGTTATATACTTGCTGGGTTTCTTTTTCATACTTTTCCAAACCCAATTAAAATCTGTTTTGTCTAGTTGTAAGTGATTATTTCTGGATTTGGGAATAAATTTCTAATTATAAGTTGTATAATATGTTTATTAAAAGCTTTCACTATGAAAACATATGTATTCTTAGATCATTTGTATTGTTTATAGTGGGAGTTTAGGGGAGTTATTTTATCCTAAGCATTATATGGGTGTTATATAAGACTGAGAAATTATTTATCCATTATATTATAGTTGGTTTATTGGATTAATTAGGTGAATATAATACTGAGAAAATAGGCAAAATGGTTAAAGATAGCTATAAGGTTTGAGTTAGTTGTTGAACTTGAAGTTCGTTTAGAAATTTATTGATTATTGTTTATAATACGAATTAGGCTATTGTGGAATTCGGATATCATATGGGTGAGCAATGTTAGGTATTCTTGAAGATTATTATGGAAGCGAGTGTTGATTGGAGGATAGAAGAGGTACACACATGTTTTTCCACCTTCGAAATATGAATTTGGTATCTTATGTAATTAAAGATTGAGAAATTATTATGAGTTGAGCTCGATGTGTTTATGTATGTATATATATTTTACAAACGTGGCCACCTAAAAGTATTCATGATTATGAGTTGCGAAAGAATTGTAAAATGAAGTCATACTTTGAAAGTTTGAATTTTCATTGAGTTGAAATGGTGAGAGGCACCAGAATTTTTTAAGAATATAACCTTGTGGCATTGTTATATGAACTCGTTTTTATGAACCAAGTTCATCAGACTTTTATATGTTTTGTAATGTTTTAGTAATGGTAGCCATGAATATTTAAGCTAGAATCTTTGATATGTATATGTAGTTTTACAATGAGATTTCCGGTTTATAAACCTAGGAAGTACGAATTCGATATTGTTTGTGAACTTGATTTTGATCTAACTACACTTGTATTGGAAAGATTGAAGCAAGTAAAAGGATTTTGGTCAAAGTATGTTAGACTTATGAGTATGGACAAATGATTTGCAATATGAGTTCTTATGTAGGAATTATGAAAGTGTACAAATAGAATGGTACGAGATTTGATAGGTATAATCGAGAACTTTGAGAACTATGAATTCGAATCATGAGTAAATAAAGATTGAGAAATTATTAAATAAGGTTTCTGATTTTGTTTATGATGGGGAAGAATCTGCAGCAGCAGTGATGAACACATCGTGGTATGTGTGTATTATGAAATGATGGGACATATGTCCTGGTAACAAGTCTTGCAAGCAGTACAAAATTTGTAGGGGAGACGTCCCCATGAGTTTAGAGATGGCGTAATCCTTCTCTATTCGTATATTTCCCCGATTATTCTGTAAACCATTTAAAGCTGAAACTCATAATAGTTATTTTCGTAACGTTTTGGTTGCTGCAAAGACTTAAGGGTTATGCAGAATTTCTGAAATATTGTACGAAAGGAATCTATACTAAGAGTTACGCTCTCAATGGTGTTTTTCTGAATTTGTTGGTTACGTAGTTGGATTTGGTAAAATGACTATGGATAGAACTACCTGTAAGATAGGTAACTAGGAACTATTTTATAGAATTGAAATACATAAAAATATTTATTTCACTTGCAATGATTTGTGTCTTTGTTAAGTTGTGTATATTTTCATCTGATCTTATTTTCTAATGTTCTAATGAGTATATTCTGCTATCTCGATATTGAGTTGTTTGAATACAATTAATAATCTTATGGAAAGTGATAAATGGTACAAGTATATTTTAAGCCACTGAAATGGATTTCTGGTTAAACGGTGTGTACTCAGTTTTTTCTGATTTTGTTCTTTGAACCTGTCCTGGTGGGGGCAGAGTTCATTGTTAGAAATCTTGCAGGTGTAGTATCGAGGACTTGGAATATGTTGAATGAGCGAGAAGATGCTTACGTTGTAAATCGTGGATTAAAGTTATAGCTAGATGTTTTATTGAGAATATTTTTTTTGTGATGTTTGGTTGTAGTATATTTTAAGGTTCCAGTCAGAGTAGCTATTATGAAGGATTTCTTTTAAAGAATGATGTATTGAAGGGCCATAAGCCATAGGTCCAGGATCGAATCAAATTGTTTTGCTTCCGCTACAAGATCATGTAATTTGAGGTTTATTAGGTGTTAAATGCGATTTATGAATGTTAAGTGTGATAGGCTAGCAGCTCGAAAGTGCGGGCTGTTACAGTGCAAGTAACATGTTTGATGCTTGCTTGCATGGAACCAGAATTTCAAAAACGTTTTGATGGTCTGGACGCCTATTCCATCCTCCAACAGCTGAAAACTATGTTTCAGAAGAACGCGAGGCTGGATAGGTTTGAAGCTCATTGTAAGTTGCTGGAATGCAAGCTGGGAAAAGGAAAGCCTGTTGGTCCGCATGTGTTCAATATGATTGGACATTTTCAGATCATGGAAAAATTGGGCTTCCCTTATCCCGCAGAACTAGCAACTGATATTGTGATCAAATCCTTGCCTGAAAACTTTCAAAACTTTCAGTTGAATTTTTACATGCAAGGAGGGGAGGCTACCTTGCAAGAGCAGCATGGTATGCTTACTCAGTCGAAAGGAGCTTGCTTAGTGAACCCGAACATTGGGATGTTCTAATGGTTAGGAAAGGCAAGCAATTCAAGAAAAAGGGGGCACCTCAGAAGAAGAACAAGGGCAAGGTTGTTGCCACTGATGATACTTCAAAGCCAAAGGCCACTCCTAAGGCAAAAGCAGCAGCACTACATGAGTGCTTCTATTGCCATAAGATTGGCCACTGGAAGAGGAACTGCCCCAAGTATCTGGAGGATAAGAAGAGTGGTGCTTCAACTTCAGGTATTTATGTTATAAAGATTAGCTTATCTACTTCTACTTCATGGGTATTTGATACTGCGTGTGGATCTCACATTATTTGTAATGTGCAGGCACTAAAAAGAAGTAGATCATTGAGCAAAGGAGAAGTGGACCTCCGCGTGGGCAATGGAGCACGAGTTGCTGCTTTGGCTGTGGGAGATTGTAGTCTACTTTTACCTTCTGGTTTAGTATTAGAACTTTATAATTGTTATTATGTTCCAACTATTACCAAGAATATTGTTTCGATTCCGGTTTTGGATTCGGAAGGATTTTCATTTCAAATTAAGAATAATTGTTGTTCTGCTTATTTGAATGATTTATTCTATGTCTCAGCTAAGTTATCAAATGGTTTATATGTGCTAGACTTAGAAACCCACATCTATAACATAGACAGCAAGAAACCTAAAACAAATGATTCGAACCCGACATACCTATGGCATTGTCGATTAGGCCACATAAGTTCAAAGCGTATTGAGAAGCTTCATAAAGATGGAATTCTCAAATCATTTGATTTCGAATCATTTGATACTTGTGAGTTTTGCTTAATGGGGAAAATGACAAAGTCACCTTTCACAGGTTCAAGTGAAAGGGCCAATGACCTTTTGGCCCTCATACATACAGATGTGTGTGGACCCATGAGTACGTTGGCTAGGGGAGGGTACAGTTACTTCATTACTTTTACCGATGATGTGAGCAGATTTGGCTTTGTTTACCTCATGCGGCATAAGTCGGAATCCTTTGAAAAATTTAAGGAATTCCAGAATGAAGTACAAAACCAACTTGGGAAGAAAATTAAGACATTACGATCCAATCGTGGTGGTGAATACTTATCTCAAGAATTAATGATCATTTGAAGGATTGTGGAATAATTTCACAATGGACTCCACCAGGAACACCACAGTTAAATGAAGTTTCTGAAAGAAGGAATCGAACTCTACTTGATATGGTTCGATCCATGACGAGTCTTGCTGATCTTCCTATTTCATTCTGGGGATTTGCGCTTGAAACAGCGGCATTCACACTTAACAGAGCACCATCCAAAGCAGTGGAAAAGACACCATATGAAATGTGGACTGGAAACGTTCCAAAATTGTCTTTTCTAAGGATATGGGGTTGTGAAGCCTATGTAAAACGTTTACTTTCTGATAAGCTTTCACCCAAATCCGATAAATGTCTCTTTGTGGGTTACCCAAAAAAGACTAAGGGATACTACTTCTACAACCAAAACGAAAACAAAGTGTTTGTTGCTCGTAATGGTGTCTTTCTAAAAAAGGAGTTTATTTCCAGAAAAACAAGTGGGAGAAATGTATATCTCGAAGAAATTCGAGATGAGCAACAAATGGATGAGGTTAACACCTCATCAGAGGCGGCCCGGCATGAAAATGCTCAGGAGGCGGTGCATTCAATTCACGTACCTCCTACCGTCCCACTTGGAGATACTCCGTGCGAAGTCACTCAACCTAATGAGGTAGAAACTTCTTCTGTTGTTCCCCAACGTAGGTCTAGTAGGACCATCATTCCGTCAAAGAGATATATTGATTTCCTTTTGACTGAAAGTTCTGAAATAACGATTTTAGAATCAGAAGAACCTACTAGCTACAAAGATGCTTTGGAGAGGCAAGACTCCGAAAGATGGCTTGAGGCCATGAAATCTGAAATGGATTCCATGTCTGAAAATCAAGTATGGGACTTGGTTGATTTGCCTGATGGGGTAAAACCCATTGGATGCAAATGGATTTTCAAGTTGAAAACAGACAAGGATGGAAACATTAGTGTTTTCAAAGCAAGGTTGGTGGCGAAAGGTTTCAAACAAATTCATGGTATTGACTATGATGAAACCTTCTCACCAGTAGCCATGCTGAAGTCCATTAGGATAATCCTTGCGATTGCTGCCTTTCATGACTATGAAATATGGCAGATGGATGTCAAAATCGCTTTCTTGAATGGATTCTTGAAAGAGGATGTGTACATGACACAACCTCAAGGTTTTGAAGATCTAGAAAATCCAGGGAGGGTATGCAAGCTCAAGAAGTCCATTTATGGACTAAAGCAAGCATCAAGGAGTTGGAACCTCGAGATTTGATGAGGCGATCAAGAAATTTGGCTTTCTCAGAAATGAAGAGGAATCTTGTGTATACAAGAAGTTAAGTGGGAGTAGTATTACTTTTCTGGTCTTGTATGTGGATGACATACTTCTCATAGGAAATGATAAGACCATGCTTAAATGTATATCTCGAAGAAATTCGAGATGAGCAACAGATGGATGAGGTTAACACCTCATCAGAGGCGGCCCGGCATGAAAATGCTCAGGAGGCGGTGCATTCAATTCACGTACCTCCTACCGTCCCACTTGGAGATACTCCGTGCGAAGTCTCTCAACCTAATGAGGTAGAAACTTCTTCTGTTGTTCCCCAACGTAGGTCTAGTAGGACCATCATTCCGTCAAAGAGATATATTGATTTCCTTTTGACCGAAAGTTACGAAATAACGATTTTAGAATCGAAGAACCTACTAGCTACAAAGATGCTTTGGAGAGCCAAGACTCCGAAAGATGGCTTGAGGCCATGAAATCTGAAATGGATTCCATGTCTGAAAATCAAGTATGGGACTTGGTTGATTTACCTGATGGGGTAAAACCCATTGGATGCAAATGGATTTTCAAGTTGAAAACAGACAAGGATGGAAACATTAGTGTTTTCAAAGCAAGGTTGGTGGTGAAAGGTTTCAAACAAATTCATGGTATTGACTATGATGAAACCTTCTCACCAAAGCCATCTTGAAGTCCATTAGGATAATCCTTGCGATTGCTGCCTTTCATGACTATGAAATATGGCAGATGGATGTCAAAACCGCTTTCTTGAATGGATTCTTGAAAGAGGATGTGTACATGACACAACCTCAAGGTTTTGAAGATCTAGAAAATCCAGGGAGGGTATGCAAGCTTAAGAAGTCCATTTATGGACTAAAGCAAGCATCAAGGAGTTGGAACCTCAGATTTGATGAGGCAGTCAAGAAATTTGGCTTTCTCAGAAATGAAGAGGAATCTTGTGTATACAACAAGTTAAGTGGGAGTAGTATTACTTTTCTGGTCTTGTATGTGGATGACATACTTCTCATAGGAAATGATAAGACCATGCTTAAAGTTATATCTCGAAGAAATTCGAGATGAGCAACAAATGGATGAGGTTAACACCTCATCAGAGGCGGCCCGGCATGAAAATGCTCAGGAGGCGGTGCATTCAATCCACGTACCTCCTACCGTCCCACTTGGAGGTACTCCGTGCGAAGTCACTCAACCTAATGAGGTAGAAACTTCTTCTGTTGTTCCCCAACGTTGGTCTAGTAGGACCATCATTCCGTCAAAGAGATATATTGATTTCCTTTTGACTGAAAGTTCTGAAATAACGATTTTAGAATCAGAAGAACCTACAAGCTACAAAGATGCTTTGGAGAGCCAAGACTCCGAAAGATGGCTTGAGGCCATGAAATCTGAAATGGATTCCATGTCTGAAAATCAAGTATGGGACTTGGTTGATTTGTCGATGGGGTAAAACCCATTGGATGCAAATGGATTTTCAAGTTGAAAACAGACAAGGATGGAAACATTAGTGTTTTCAAAGCAAGGTTGGTGGCGAAAGGTTTCAAACAAATTCATGGTATTGACTATGATGAAACCTTCTCACCAGTAGCCATCTTTGAAGTCCATTAGGATAATCCTTGCGATTCTTGCCTTTCATGACTATGAAATATGGCAGATGGATGTCAAAACCGCTTTCTTGAATGGATTCTTGAAAGAGGATGTGTACATGACACAACCTCAAGGTTTTTAAGATCTAGAAAATCCAGGGAGGGTATGTAAGCTCAAGAAGTCCATTTATGGACTAAAGCAAGCATCAAGGAGTTGGAACCTCAGATTTGATGAGGCAGTCAAAAAATTTGGCTTTCTCAGAAATGAAGAGGAATCTTGTGTATACAAGAAGTTAAGTGGGAGTAGTATTACTTTTCTGGTCTTGTATGTGGATGACATACTTCTCATAGGAAATGATAAGACCATGCTTAAATGTATATCTCGAAGAAATTCGAGAGGAGCAACAAATGGATGAGGTTAACACCTCATCAGAGGCGGCCCGACATGAAAATGCTCAGGAGGCGGTGCATTCAATTCACGTACCTCCTACCGTCCCACTTGGAGATACTCCGTGCGAAGTCACTCAACCTAATGAGGTAGAAACTTCTTCTGTTGTTCCCCAACGTTGGTCTAGTAGGACCATCATTCCGTCAAAGAGATATATTGATTTCCTTTTGACTGAAAGTTCTGAAATAACGATTTTAGAATCAGAAGAACCTACTAGCTACAAAGATGCTTTGGAGAGCCAAGACTCTGAAAGATGGCTTGAGGCCATGAAATCTGAAATGGATTCCATGTCTGAAAATCAAGTATGGGACTTGGTTGATTTGCCTGATGGGGTAAAACCCATTGGATGCAAATGGATTTTCAAGTTGAAAACAGACAAGGATGGAAACATTAGTGTTTTCAAAGCAAGGTTGGTGGCGAAAGGTTTCAAACAAATTCATGGTATTGACTATGATGAAACCTTCTCACCAGTAGCCATGCTGAAGTCCATTAGGATAATCCTTGCGATTGCTGCCTTTCATGACTATGAAATATGGCAGATGGATGTCACAACCGCTTTCTTGAATGGATTCTTGAAAGAGGATGTGTACATGACACAACCTCAAGGTTTTTAAGATCTAGAAAATCCAGGGAGGGTATGTAAGCTCAAGAAGTCCATTTATGGACTAAAGCAAGCATCAAGGAGTTGGAACCTCAGATTTGATGAGGCAGTCAAGAAATTTGGCTTTCTCAGAAATGAAGAGGAATCTTGTGTATACAAGAAGTTAAGTGGGAGTAGTATTACTTTTCTGGTCTTGTAAGTGGATGACATACTTCTCATAGGAAATGATAAGACCATGCTTAAAGTTATATCTCGAAAAAATTCGAGATGAGCAACAAATGGATGAGGTTAGCACCTCATCAGAGGCGGCCCGGCATGAAAATGCTCAGGAGGCGGTGCATTCAATTCACGTACCTCCTACCGTCCCACTTGGAGATACTCCGTGCGAAGTCACTCAACCTAATGAGGTAGAAACTTCTTCCTGTTGTTCCCCAACGTAGGTCTAGTAGGACCATCATTCCGTCAAAGAGATATATTGATTTCCTTTTGACCGAAAGTTCCGAAATAACGATTTTAGAATCGAAGAACCTACTAGCTTCAAAGATGCTTTGGAGAGCCAAGACTCCGAAAGATGGCTTGAGGCCATGAAATCTGAAATGGATTCCATGTCTGAAAATCAAGTATGGGACTTGGTTGATTTGCCTGATGGGGTAAAACCCATTGGACGCAAATGGATTTTCAAGTTGAAAACAGACAAGGATGGAAACATTAGTGTTTTCAAAGCAAGGTTGGTGGCGAAAGGTTTCAAACAAATTCATGGTATTGACTATGATGAAACCTTCTCACCAAGAGCCATGCCGAAGTCCATTAGGATAATCCTTGCGATTGCTGCCTTTCATGACTATGAAATATGGCGATGGATGTCACAACCGCTTTCTTGAATGGATTCTTGAAAGAGGATGTGTACATGACACAACCTCAAGGTTTTGAAGATCTAGAAAATCCAGGGAGGGTATGCAAGCTCAAGAAGTCCATTTATGGACTAAAGCAAGCATCAAGGAGTTGGAACCTCAGATTTGATGAGGCAGTCAAGAAATTTGGCTTTCTCAGAAATGAAGAGGAATCTTGTGTATACAAGAAGTTAAGTGGGAGTAGTATTACTTTTCTGGTCTTGTATGTGGATGACATACTTCTCATAGGAAATGATAAGACCATGCTTAAAGTTATATCTCGAAGAAATTCGAGATGAGCAACAAATGGATGAGGTTAACACCTCATCAGAGGCGGCCCGGCATGAAAATGCTCAGGAGGCGGTGCATTCAATTCACGTACCTCCTACCGTCCCACTTGGAGATACTCCGTGCGAAGTCACTCAACCTAATGAGGTAGAAACTTCTTCCTGTTGTTCCCTCAACGTAGGTCTAGTAGGACCATCATTCCGTCAAAGAGATATATTGATTTCCTTTTGACTGAAAGTTCTGAAATAACGATTTTAGAATCAGAAGAACCTACTAGCTACAAAGATGCTTTGGAGAGCCAAGACTCCGAAAGATGGCTTGAGGCCATGAAATCTGAAATGGATTCCATGTCTGAAAATCAAGTATGGGACTTGGTTGATTTGCCTGATGGGGTAAAACCCATTGGATGCAAATGGATTTTCAAGTTGAAAACAGACAAGGATGGAAACATTAGTGTTTTCAAAGCAAGGTTGGTGGCGAAAGGTTTCAAACAAATTCATGGTATTGACTATGATGAAACCTTCTCACCAGTAGCCATGCTGAAGTCCATTAGGATAATCCTTACGATTGCTGCCTTTCATGACTATGAAATATGGCAGATGGATGTCAAAATCGCTTTCTTGAATGGATTCTTGAAAGAGGATGTGTACAAGACACAACCTCAAGGTTTTGAAGATCTAGAAAATCCAGGGAGGGTATGCAAGCTCAAGAAGTCCATTTATGGACTAAAGCAAGCATCAAGGAGTTGGAACCTCAGATTTGATGAGGCAGTCAAGAAATTTGGCTTTCTCAGAAATGAAGAGGAATCTTGTGTATACAAGAAGTTAAGTGAGAGTAGTATTACTTTTCTGGTCTTGTATGTGGATGACATACTTCTCATAGGAAATGATAAGACCATGCTTAAAGTTATATCTCGAAGAAATTCGAGATGAGCAACAAATGGATGAGGTTGACACCTCATCAGAGGCGGCCCGGCATGAAAATGCTCAGGAGGCGGTGCATTCAATTCACGTACCTCCTACCGTCCCACTTGGAGATACTCCGTGCGAAGTCACTCAACCTAATGAGGTAGAAACTTCTTCTGTTGTTCCTCAACGTAGGTCTAGTAGGACCATCATTCCGTCAAAGAGATATATTGATTTCCTTTTGACTGAAAGTTCTGAAATAACGATTTTAGAATCAGAAGAACCTACTAGCTACAAAGATGCTTTGGAGAGCCAAGACTTCGAAAGATGGCTTGAGGCCATGAAATCTGAAATGGATTCCATGTCTGAAAATCAAGTATGGGACTTGGTTGATTTGCCTGATGGGGTAAAACCCATTGGATGCAAATGGATTTTCAAGTTGAAAACAGACAAGGATGGAAACATTAGTGTTTTCAAAGCAAGGTTGGTGGCGAAAGGTTTCAAACAAATTCATGGTATTGACTATGATGAAACCTTCTCACCAGTAGCCATGCTGAAGTCCATTAGGATAATCCTTGCGATTGCTGCCTTTCATGACTATGAAATATGGCAGATGGATGTCAAAACCGCTTTCTTGAATGGATTCTTGAAAGAGGATGTGTACATGACACAACCTCAAGGTTTTGAAGATCTAGAAAATCCAGGGAGGGTATGCAAGCTCAAGAAGTCCATTTATGGACTAAAGCAAGCATCAAGGAGTTGGAACCTCAGATTTGATGAGGCAGTCAAGAAATTTGGCTTTCTCAGAAATGAAGAGGAATCTTGTGTATACAAGAAGTTAAGTGGGAGTAGTATTACTTTTCTGGTCTTGTATGTGGATGACATACTTCTCATAGGAAATGATAAGACCATGCTTAAAGTTATATCTCGAAGAAATTCGAGATGAGCAACAAATGGATGAGGTTAACACCTCATCAGAGGCGGCCCGGCATGAAAATGCTCAGGAGGCGGTGCATTCAATTCACGTACCTCCTACCGTCCCACTTGGAGATACTCCGTGCGAAGTCACTCAACCTAATGAGGTAGAAACTTCTTCTGTTGTTCCCCAACGTAGGTCTAGTAGGACCATCATTCCGTCAAAGAGATATATTGATTTCCTTTTGACTGAAAGTTCTGAAATAACGATTTTAGAATCAGAAGAACCTACTAGCTACAAAGATGCTTTGGAGAGCCAAGACTTCGAAAGATGGCTTGAGGCCATGAAATCTGAAATGGATTCCATGTCTGAAAATCAAGTATGGGACTTGGTTGATTTGCCTGATGGGGTAAAACCCATTGGATGCAAATGGATTTTCAAGTTGAAAACAGACAAGGATGGAAACATTAGTGTTTTCAAAGCAAGGTTGGTGGCGAAAGGTTTCAAACAAATTCATGGTATTGACTATGATGAAACCTTCTCACCAGTAGCCATGCTGAAGTCCATTAGGATAATCCTTGCGATTGCTGCCTTTCATGACTATGAAATATGGCAGATGGATGTCAAAACCGCTTTCTTGAATGGATTCTTGAAAGAGGATGTGTACATGACACAACCTCAAGGTTTTGAAGATCTAGAAAATCCAGGGGAGGGTATGCAAGCTCAAGAAGTCCATTTATGGACTAAAGCAAGCATCAAGGAGTTGGAACCTCGATTTGATGAGGCGACAAGAAATTTGGCTTTCTCGAAATGAAGAGGAATCTTGTGTATACAAGAAGTTAAGTGGGAGTAGTATTACTTTTCTGGTCTTGTATGTGGATGACATACTTCTCATAGGAAATGATAAGACCATGCTTAAAGTTATATCTCGAAGAAATTCGAGATGAGCAACAAATGGATGAGGTTAACACCTCATCGGAGGCGGCCCTAAGCATGAAAATGCTCGGGGAGGCGGTGCATTCAATTCACGTACCTCCTACCGTCCCACTTGGAGATACTCCGTGCGAAGTCACTCAACCTAATGAGGTAGAAACTTCTTCTCGTTGTTCCCCAACGTAGGTCTAGTAGGACCATCATTCCGTCAAAGAGATATATTGATTTCCTTTTGACCGAAAGTTCCGAAATAACGATTTTAGAATCGAAGAACCTACTAGCTACAAAGATGCTTTGGAGAGCCAAGACTCCGAAAGATGGCTTGAGGCCATGAAATCCGAAATGGATTCCATGTCTGAAAATCAAGTATGGGACTTGGTTGATTTGCCTGATGGGGTAAAACCCATTGGATGCAAATGGATTTTCAAGTTGAAAACAGACAAGGATGGAAACATTAGTGTTTTCAAAGCAAGGTTGGTGGCGAAAGGTTTCAAACAAATTCATGGTATTGACTATGATGAAACCTTCTCACCAAGTAGCCATGCTGAAGTCCATTAGGATAATCCTTGCGATTCTTGCCTTTCATGACTATGAAATATGGCAGATGGATGTCAAAACCGCTTTCTTGAATGGATTCTTGAAAGAGGATGTGTACATGACACAACCTCAAGGTTTTGAAGATCTAGAAAAATCCAGGGAGGGTATGCAAGCTTAAGAAGTCCATTTATGGACTAAAGCAAGCATCAAGGAGTTGGAACCTCGGATTTGATGAGGCAATCAAGAAATTTGGCTTTCTCGAAATGAAGAGGAATCTTGTGTATACAAGAAGTTAAGTGGGAGTAGTATTACTTTTCCTGGTCTTGTATGTGGATGACATACTTCTCATAGGAAATGATAAGACCATGCTTGAGTCGATCAAGGAATGGCTTAAAAATTGTTTCTCTATGAAAGACCTAGGAGAGGAAAGAGTGCATATTGGGAATAAAGATCTATAGAGATAGATCGAAAAGGCTAATTGGGCTCGGTCGAGAAACTTATATTGATAAGGTTCTTGCAAGGTTCAAGCTGGAAAACTCCAAAAGAGGTTTCATTCCAATGCAACATGGCGTTGCACTTGGCAAGACTCAGTGTCCTTCGAGTCCTGATGAGGTCAAGCGTATGAGTAATGTTCCCTATGCTTCGTTTGTAGGATCCATTATGTATGCCATGATATGCACTCGACCGGATGTTGCATATGCTTTGAGTATATGCAGCGAGATACCGATCAAATCCAGGAGATGCGCACTGGATTGCGGCGAAAAAACATCCTTAAGTACTTGCGAAGGACTAAGGATAATTTTTTGGTTTATGGTGGAGATGATGAGTTGGTTGTAACTGGATACACCGATGCATGCTTCCAGAGTGACAAAGATGATTTTCGATCTCAGTCTGGTTTCATATTTTGTCTCAATGGAGGAGCTGTGAGCTGGAAGAGCTCTATGCAGAGTACCATCGCGGATTCTACAACAGAGGTTGAGTATATTGCAGCAACTGATGCAAAGAAAGGAAGCCGTTTGGATCAAAAAGTTCATTGGTGAGCTTCTTTGTTGTTCCTAGCATTGAGAATGGCATTGAGTTGTATTGTGACAACAATGGTGCTATTGCTCAGTCTAAGGAACCCAGATCGCATCAAAGGTCTAAACATGTGCTCAGGAAATTCCATCTCATTCAAGAAATCGTTGGTAGAGAGGATGTGAAAGTAAGCAAGGTTCATACTGAGGATAATGTAGCAGATCCTCTGATTAAACCGCTTGCTCAACCTAAGCAAGAGTGTCATACTAGGTCTATGGGGCTTAAGCATATGGGAGAATGGCTTTAGGTTGTTTACTTCATGTTTACAATTGTAAAGACATTGATTATGCTTTGGATGTTTATCAATAAAAATCCGTTTCTTGTTTAATTGTTTGGTTTAGTATTAAATAAAATGTCCAAATAATTTGTGCTTTCAAATAGGATTATCGAAAACGTTTTGATATTGGAACCCTATAAAGTGAACTGAAAATCACAATTTATTTAAAGTCCCTAGTCTAAATCTCTAAATTGGACATAAGTGATTTATTTAAAAGACTAGTATATAATTAATTGATAGCGCAGTTCCATGAGCTATGGAGACATAGAGATGTCTAATTGATTATATGGATGTATATTTGATACATTGAGACTTGACCAAATTAGATTCTAAAAGTAGAATCGAACTACTATATTTAGTGGATTCCTTAGACATGAGTATGTCTTAATAACCACAACATAATTAGTTTAACTTTGACACTGTTAAACGCCGCGCCGTAAAAGGAGGTTAAAGGCAGTGATCAGGTGGGCTAAGAATTGAGTGGGAGTTATGGTCATACAAGACTGGATAAGTTCTCCTATTAAATAGGAATGGTGTCTGGGCCTCTTGATAAGCGAGAACTGGAAAATTGCATGGCCATGCGGAATAGGATTAAAGAGTTAATCCTTATTTGAGCAGTTCGAACTCAGCGATCAAGGAACATAAATTTGAGAATAACATGGTGTTATCAAATTTGGCATTAAGTGACTTAAGGAATTTAGCATTGCGCTCTTGTCTTCGGACAAGTGGGAGATTGAAGGAATATATCCTTAGACATCCCGGCAATTACTAAATATAAAAGGAAATTATTATAGAGATCATTAATTACGTTAGTTTAGTAATCACATTTACTTGCTAGAGAATAAATGTTGGTTAGTAGAACAATATTGATTGTACCTACAACTAAGTTAACCTAATCCTATGAGGTCACACATTGTAGTAATTAATTGAAGTAAGGAAACCGGCCAATAGGAGAAAGTAGGGTTAGGTTAGGTCTCTCTCTGATTTTATTCTCCTACTATTATAAAAGGTTATGATAGCAGAGAGAAAAAGAACGTTCAATTTGACAGTAACTTTTCAAACTGAAAAGAGAGAGAAAAACATATTATTTCCCTTTGGAAATTCCGGCGGCCCTCCCTAAAAAAGTAAGAGAGTGAATCTGTTCATCCTCTTCCGTTCTAGCAAACGTGGGAATCAATTGGTGCTCGTGGACTTAGTAGTGGGACATCAATTGCTGTTCTTTGATCTCTAGCACTTGCAATCCGGTGGAAAACACGCTACAAAGGTTGTACATTCTTTTCCTTATTATATGATTCATATTTTTGTTATGCATGCGATCTTGTGATAGATGTTAGGAAATTTGTTTCCTGAAATTCCGCTATATGCATCTATATATTCTTACAGATAATACTATGGTACAATGCAAATTAGTAAGACTTTGGGATCCCCTAAAAGACCTAGGGACATTTTCACTAAGATAACCGCGTGACCTTTACCTAATTCTCAAAGTATCATCTAAACACAAATTTTGGGCTTTTCATCCAATAAAGACTTGCCACGTTGCTGTCCCCATCAAGCCCACATGCTGGTACAGATGAGACATGGCCCGCATAGGTTGCCAACTCAGCTAAATGGTGAATGGTCAAATATATATGCTAAAAAGTTTGATTAGACTAATTAAACATAAGATTATAAGTCATGTTAATATAAAATAATAAGGAGACACGTGGGTGTATGGATGTCTTTGATTGGGTAAAATGGCCTTTTCATATTCCCTAATTAGGGAGGCCTAAGGTGACAGATATGAACAGTTGACTAATTCAATTTAATTAGATCTCTTAATCATATGGTGTTTGATGGATTATTGTGCATGGGTTTTCTAGACGTTTGAAACACCTTATAAAAAACGTTTAGTGAATTGAAGATTGACACGTGTTGGGTGTAATCTAATTTGTTTTCATTTCCTGAAAGTGGAAATATGTTTGTTCCAATTATAGCATTTTGTAAGTGCTTAAAGAGGATATATGTAATCAGATCTTTTTATAGATATTGCTATGGTGAAAGCAATTATTAAAACAGATGAAAACAAATCTGCATTAAACACCATCTCTTCTAAATTATGAAGCTTGATTATCACATTCGTATGAATCATTATGAATTTATGTACGTGAATTTAGAAGTTTAGCTAAATTGCATATAATTGATTGATTTTATAGGTCGAATTGACAAGTTTTCTACAACTCAGATCTATTTTTACAACAACAAATACTAGTAAGACATGTATAAAACATAATACCAAGCAAAATTTGACCTAGTGGTAAAGGTTTGGCCTTATGACTTCAAGGTCATGGGATCAAACCCAACTAGGGGCTCTTTGGGGGTGAGGTTTCCCTTACCATCCCCCTCCTTCAAGGAGTTTGACCCACAAACCTAGCTAGTTGTACCTATGCGAGGTGCCAGTTCAGTAGGGTCATACATCTTACCAACCGAAATAAAAAATGTATAAAACATAATGGTTACAATTAGTAGATGTATTTTTTCATTAGATATGGGACAATTGTAATAGATATTACAATCTATTTTAACGAATTTTAACAATCACTTCATAATTGATAATGGTATGTTTTCCTACTAGAGGTACTCTTTCTTTGCATCATGAGTGTCTACTTGGACATAAAGAAACGAAGTGACTTAGACAAATCTTTTTTGTCGATAACCTCAGACCAATCAATTGAATATTGATTGATACGTAATCGATCGAGCACTGCTTGAAAACGACTCTTCTGCTCAGAAACGAAATGTTACAAACGATCTAGGAAATTCTTGCTCCCATTGAACCATTTGTATCTATATGCATCAGGATCCCGATTCATGAATCAAACACGCTTTATCCTCATTGCAATATTAGAATTTGAAGGATTCGTTTTATAAAAATCACAGGTTAACTTGGAACAAGGTAATGGAAAACATTAGTTTGGTTGCCTATTAGCTAGCTGGGACAGGATTATGCTACTACCAACTCTGATGATATATTTCGTTGGAGAGATTTGACTTGCTTATAGTACTAGCATGAAGGAAAAGACCGATATATATATATATATATATATATATATATATATATATATATATATATATATATATATATATATATATCAACAAGGAGTAAACCTTTAAATTTAGTTAGCTCAATTGAGAAACCTATTTCTCAGCAAATGGAAATTTGACGAGAATGTTATTGGTGAGGTATTGTTATGTTTGTAGTACAACATGGCCCAGACTAGCAGCTAATATGTTCGGCAAAGCATGGGGGTGGTGGCTGGTGGGTTTTTTTTGGCAGCGCGCTGTAGGGAACGAAGCTACTGAGGGGCGCGGCGCTGAGGATGTGTAGGTTGTGTTGATGGTGCTGTGGGTGAGCAATTGGAGCTGCATGTTTGCAAACTACAGAGGCAAGGCTGCTTGAGTGTAGTTGGTCCTGCGTTGTAGCTCAAAATGGTTGTTTAGGAGTTTGTTTGTGTAAAATGATGTGGATTGTTGTATGGTCAGGGCAGTTGATTGAAGTTTGCTGGGTGTCGATCGGGTTCATCACTGCACCACCAGACCACGGCCCTTAAGCCCACTCTTTCCTCTTGCTACCTTGCTGCTCTGATCTCTTGATATCTCTCTATCTCTCTCCACTTCATGAATAATGAAGCAACAATAGCACCACCAATCACACTAACCGTCAACCACCAGCACCATCAAAACTCAAAAGCCGACCTCTCCCCTGCCCAAATTCGCCGCCTCACGCCTTCCCTCCGCAAGCCTCACGGTATCCAAGTTAAGAGAGACAAATTGAACAAGTATGGTTGTATTTTTTAGTTTATTATAATACAGAATTTGTCTTCGAATTTTGGCTAAAAATTCATATATTGCCTCTCCTTTTCTTCTTCCCTCTTTGTGCATCAAAGTCATTCATTTTTACAATTTTTTATGGGAATTTTTTAAAAATATATTTTGGCCGGAATCCAATGCGCAAAGTTCATCGACATATGTAATTGTAGCTCACTCTTTTTGTTGAAGTCACATGTTATCCATGTAAGGACTAAGGAAATGCTAACATATTGTGCAATCGAATTATAATACGGAGAAATTAATGGCTAAAATAAAAAATAAAATAAGCAAAATATATCACATTCAACGAACTAGTTAGCTAGCGTGGAAACTTGAGATTTGTGAGAGAACGAAGTGCAAAACTACACTAGGACTTTAAATCTAATATACTATTGAATTCTTTCTATCGGTTCTATAACGTTTCTCTAAGGTTCGTAACGTCTATAATATAAGAAACTTATTATCTTTCTTTCAGAACTAACTAATCAAGTATTCATGATATGCTGGTTACAAATGAGACTGCATGTCGAAGAACCCAAAAACTGCAGGCATGATTAATGCTACGCGCGAGGATAAAGGAGCAGGTGCTCCACCTTCGCCCAAGCGAGCACTCCCTTCAATTTAGCTTCTTTGACCTAAACTTGCCTTTCGTTCAAGATCGATGGAACTACAAGCAAAAGCCTTCTTTGGATTAGTTCCTTCCAATGTCCCCCTTCACAAAGTATAAGAAGGTTCATAAGTATCCCTTTAAAATCTTATTGATGGCGACTTCTATTCTTATACAACCCCCTTAATTGCGCAAAGCACATTCACTCTTTTAACGAAAATGGGTTATTCCGTTATTCCACATACCTAGAGTTATACATCAATGATCCAAAGAGGTTAAATATGTGTACATGTCCTCTAGATTTATAATTATAGTGAACAAATTAAAAGTTCTTTTTCAAAGGTTAAGGCAATCTAGTTCTGACTTCTGAGTAAAGGCGGCAAACGGGTCATACGGTCCGGTATGGGTCGGTCATTACGGGTCAACTTTGTATTCGGGTTACGTTCGTGTCGGGTCGGGTCCGTTCGGGTACACATCACTCTCGGGTCCATTACATTTCGGGTCATATCGGGTCGGGTTACTTCGGGTCGGGTTAAATCGGGATTAGTTATAGCAAATAAATAAAACACATATAAGACTAATAAAATTAAGTGAAATGATTAATGGGAAGTGGCAAAGTCATATATAGTATTTCATGATAATTTTTTTCCTTAAATTTGTTTAAAAAATAATTAATATGACAACTTATCGGATCAGGTTTGGGTCATCGTTATCGTGTCAATTTCGGGCCGGGTCAATTTCGGGTCGGGTGGATTCGGGTTCGGGTTATATTCAGGTCTATTTGCTTTCGGGTTCGGGATATATTCAGGTCTATTTGCTTTCGGGTCGGGTTCGGGTTATTTCGGGTTTCGGTTCCATTTCGAGTGAAACGGGTCTCGGGTCGGGTCAACGGGCATGTGTCTATTTTGCCATTCTGAGGACCTATCAAATTCTCGTGAACTTCTTGTGGAAGTTCATGATGACATCGCTGCAATGTTTAGAGCTAATATATATTTCCGGTATCAGTAATATTAATTGTTTGATGTAATTTATACCAAAAATGCTCATCCATCCTACAAATATAAGTAGTTCAAAATGTACATGTTATACCTACTGCGAGCAAGGTTCGGATAATCAGAAGAAGAAATTTTATTTTTGAGCAAGAAAAACTGGTTGAAGAATTTGCTCCTCCATGGTAGAAGTCTAGAAGATCCTCTTGAGTTCATTTTCTTTTAGGGTTTTTTGGTCAGAAAGAATCTAAGAAAACACAAGTTTTGTAGGGAAGGACCTAATAAAAAAAATTTTGTCTCAAAAGACCTATTAAAATACTTCTGGTTGTCAATAACAACCATTTTATGAATTTCAGGCCAAAACACCAAATTCCGGCGTTGACTTTTTTTTTACTCCAATTAACTCTTTCAATTTTCCTATTTTAACTGGCCTCCCCCAAACATATTCAATTCTCACAAAACTTTCCTCCCAAACATCGAACGCCGGAATTTGGTGTTTTGGCCTAAAATTCATAAAATGGTTGTTATTAACAACCAGGAATTATTTTAATAGGTCTTTTTAGACAAAAAAAAAATTAATAGGTCCTTCCCTACAAGACTTGTGTTTTATTAGGTACTTTCTGAAAAAAAAAACCCTAAATATTATTTAAATTAGTTGGTTTGCATGTAACAGAAGTTTAGTTTCTGTTTCTGATTCTATGTACTTTCTTTCCAGATATAAGTAATAAGGCAACAATTTATGCTTGTATGGTTCTACTTTTTTTTTCAAGGTAGGAAGAAATCATCTGAGCCCCTCCTCCCCAGGTTAAATCTCAAGCAAATGCTTGGGTAGGAACTGAACCCTAAACTTTGCTAGGAAAGATGGGAAAGCTTACCACTTGAGCCAACCTCAATTCCTATTTGTATGGTTCTACTGTCTGTTATTCATTATAGCACTTTGAACTTTTACATCTGTAAATGTATAATTTTGACCATTAATATCTTCAAAAATCTATGAATAAAAACTTATTGAATATTTTACAAGAGACAAATTCATCAACATTTTGCATAATAACGTTTTTTGTAAATTGTATATTAAGTTTTGTGCAAATAGTATCCAGTTATTCTCTGTAAAAACTATTATTTTCATGCAAATCTGACGAACTTAAGAAATTTAATACTTTCTCCGTTTTTTTAAATAATTATATTATATAGTCGTACGTGATTTTATTAGATTCTTCTTTATATATATTTTCAAAATATATGTTTTTTATAATTTTTACAAAAGAATAAAAA